>JAGFPH010004892.1:0-11730 GCA_018207615.1 Philaenus spumarius | reverse complement strand
TAATTTTTGCATATGTGTACTACTTAGGATATGTTAGTATTAAATAATTTGGGAGGAGCAAGCTAGCACATTTCGGACTTTAGCCCTAAGGGCCACACATTAGAAATTTTACACCTTTTTTTTATATATATAGAGAGACGTCTCATAATAAATTTTTGTCTATTTATTCAATTAATTATAATTACCTTTTAGAGTTGGCCAACGACAAATATATATTTTTTTCTTAAAACAAATCCATGGTATTTCATGTTAAAACTTTGTAACTTGTAAATCTTTTGTATAATTTCTGTAATTATTATTAAAAGGGAGGGTTTTTGAATTTTATTTTTGGGAAGGGTTTTTAAATTAAATTTAATAAAATATATATGTTTTCTTTTTTTTAATCTCAATCTTTTTTTGTATTAAGGGCATGTTAATTATTCTTTTGTATTAAGGGCGTATAAACTTTTATTTAACTTGGTTAATAAACCTAAAATTATACATATTTCTATGGTTTATTGAGGTAACCTTAGGTATCCTGTGCATTGTAAGAGATAAGCTGAAATATTCCTACTTTTGGTGATATTTAAAATTCTAAGGTAAGTTTTGAACAGTACCAATCTATGTGGCCCAGTATCGTTTCCGTTCCCTTAATTATTCTTTTGTAAGATTGGTACACTTGTATCCTCATTAATATTAATATATTACATTATTGTTTGTTTGTTCATTTACATTCATATTCTACTACTTTCTTAAGAAAAACAATGGTTGATTTTTTTACTAATATTGTGATAATCTAAGACTGATCAAGTTATGGTTCATTATGTAAACAATTTATTTTCCATTTTTTAAAACTATTTCTTTTCCATTATTAGGCCAACATCAATAAGGCGTTGTCAATATAATGTATTTGATGCTGACCAGAGTGAAGTTTGAGTTTAAGTTTGATCCTATTTTAGTTTTAAAATTTGTTGTTATCAAAGGGTTATTACCTGTGATAAAATTTGTCTGCAATATGGACTGTACACTTTTAAATATATACTAATAAAGTATTTATTATACACCTATTATTCTTTTATTAATACCCCATCTATAGATTCAATTAATAGTTTCAACAAATATAAATTATTTAATTAATAAGGCTTTTTACAGGCTTTCTTCGATACATATTTTTAGTATATTGAAACATTGTTAAAATATATTTCCTAATTATGCAATTAATGTGTTAAAAATATTGATCAGCTAGTTTTAAAAGAAAGGTAACAAAACTGAGTTTTTTGGTAAAGATTTTTTTTTAATGGTCGGGAAAAGGCGTAGGATCAAGAAGTATGGACTGAGTTTTTGGTCGGGATTTTTTTTAAATGGTGATGAAAAGTCGGGAATTTCGTTTGGAAAATCTGGTAGACATCCTGAATGTACAATACATTATATAACTGTTTCTACCGATCTTACCCGAGTTCAACCGAACGTAAGGCTTCGCTGTGCCCTTGTAATATAATGTAAAATACATTATATAAAAATGTTTCTACCAAACTTACCCGAACTAAAACCCGGACTTGACCGAACTTAAACCCTTGTCATATAATGTAAAATACATTATATAACTGTTTCTACCGATCTTAACCTTACCTACCGATCTTAACCTAACTAAAACCCGAACTTGACCGAAGTTTAACAGCCGTCATTAACCTTTTATGATACAAGTGGCTCAGTGTACTTGTAATATAATGTAAAATACATTAAATAACTGTTTAACATAGTTGGTAATACACAAACTTTATTCCTATATACAAGGTGCCTCGGAAATTCTCAAAATGTAGGGTGATAGGAAAAATATAGTTATACGCGTTAAAAATTTTGGTATGGAGTAATAATTTGGATGGTTAGGTTAGGAAGAGTATTATAATCAACCAATCGCGCCTTTTGTTTCAACACATTCTATTTATTCAAACAGAAAATACAAATCTTTTACACTTTACCACTTGGTTGGTTCTGACCATGAATCTCTATTTTTACATTTTTCCAACACACAGGTACACAGTTTCTTTGTAGAGCAATAACAAGGTGAACATTTCAGGCAATTAAACAATTGAGCTTTGGTAAACCGATGGCATATGTCTTCGCAACAGGTATACCCTTCGAAATGAGTTCTGTATAACGTGGTTTTCCATAATTGTTTTTTTGCGGTCTTACATTTGCAATGACATGTGTTAACATAATTACACTCTCTACACGCAATCAGTCAAACAAACTAACAGACAGACAAGAAAGCGAATTGATATTGCATTGTCATCCTGTTCAGAGTTAAGTTTAAAGTTTCAAGACTCTAGGTCATAGGGATGTTAGTTTAAAAATGATTGCAAAAAATGTGTACCGAACAGGCAACAAGACAGACAAGAAACAAGTTAATATTGAATTGTCATCCAGTTTTGAGCTAAGTTTAAAGTTTCAAATCTCTTTCTCATCGGGAAGTTGGTTTAAAATCGATTGCAAAATTTGTTCGGGTAACTAACAGACAGACAAGAAAGAGAGTTAATATTGCATTTTCATCCAATTTTAAGCTAAGTTTCAAGTTTCAAGTCTCTAACTCATCGCAAAGGTATTTTAAAGTCGATTGCAAGATTTGTAATAAAGAGGCAGGCAAGGAAGTGAGTTATTAAAAGCGTACTAAAACCAGATACAATTCAACAACTTTCTTTTGATTTCATGTACTCGGATAAGTGAAACTTAACAGCTAAAATTATATTTAGGCGATGTGTAGAATTTTAATTTACTAGTATAACTGTTTCTATAAGAGTTATAATTTTTTTTGTAAAAATACCATTGAATATTTATTAATCAATTACCTGAAGCAAGGGAGTCATCGTCTGTAGTTACAGATTCTTCTTTTGTGTGCAGAGCCAATTGAATCTCATCTTCGATTTCTAGTTGAAGGAAAAATTGAAGGAAAATAGAAATATTTCTATTAACATTTAATGATATAACAATAATTTACTAGCCTACTACAAAACAAGGAATACAATAAGGTTGATGGATGAATTGGGTATCTTAATGCAATAGAATGCTTTACACCAAGAGAAATAAGTTACATTCCTTGATACGTAAAAAAACATTATGTTAAAAAATATCAATAAAGCTTTAGAAGTTGACTAAATAGAGTTATATACAACATTTTTAGGAATAAATGTAAAATGACTTAAATTTAACATACAGTAGTTATATCTATATATTTAGCTTATATCTATCAATCTATCCTTAGAATAACCGTTTGATTTCACAAGTGATATGTAAAAGCACAATCTCAGAACAAAAATATAAGTTACGATAACTAAAAAAATTAAGAAAGTTAACTATAAGTAAAATAACAAACTGCACAGATGTTAAAAATGTTAAAAAGGTTGATGGATGAATTGGGAATCTTAATGCAATAAAAAGCACTACACTAACAGAAATAAGTTACATTCTTCGATGCGTAAAAAGACATTATGTTAAAAAATATCAATAAAGCTTTAGAAGTTGACTAAATATAGTTATATACAAAAGTCTTAGGAATAAATGTGAAATGACTTCAATTTAACATATTTATATCTATATATTTAGCATTTTATCTATCCTTAGAATAACCATTTGATTTCACAAGTGATATGTAAAAGCACAATCTTAGAACAAAAATATAAGTTATGATAACTAAAAAAATTAAGAAAGTTAGTTATAAGTAAAATAAGAAACTTATTTGAATTTTCAAAGATAGATGTGCAAAGAGCTTTTTCGTTGTTCAAATTTGTTAGATGCAATTTGTATCGTTCAACTATTTCTATTGTGGATAACGACAGTACCTTAATGCGTACGAAACACAGGATTCTTTTTATCTTGATAAAAGGCCAGTCGAGAACATCTGTACGTGGGTATATAGAGGATGACATTGTGGAGGGTTTAATCAAGATGTTACATCCCGAGAGAACCACTACATTATTTCATACCGTACCGACTCTTTCGTCCGTCAGAAGGAAATTGTTTGTCGACGATGGCATTAACCAAAACAACTGAGAAAACGATAGCACGACAGATTTACACAGATATACAAGAAAGTCGTATTGGATAAAAGCTCGACATTCTACGAAAACAAAAGGGAAAATGTAAAAACATTGATTAATTTGTGCTTTGCTACGAAAGATTACAAAACGAAATACAAATGGTTTGAGCAGGCCCTGAACGATATCGTGTTTGTGATACCGGAAATCACCAAGTTTTGGGTTCAGGTGTCCTGTCTTATCTGGTTATGGTTGCACATAAGCGCTTCCAAATTACACAAAGCAAACAGACATTTGATTTTATCTTAAATGGATGTCCTCAATATCCTTGTGTTGTGCGGTAGTTGCAAAAACGAATACCAAGTCATAAAACAGCGGAAATATTATAGCGATATTAAGGATACGTTGGATGCCGACGATTTTAAAGTGTATATCCATCACGTAATTTCCACAAGTCAAGCTTTGACGTTCAAAGATGACCAATCGTCGTTCAAATTCGATCATAGTGTTCACCGTAGATTATGCAATGAATACAGGTCATGGTGGGAGGGGTAAATTTTGTACGATTTTGTAGACAATAAAATATTAATGTGTATACGCTTCAACAGACTGATAAAAATTAACGACGGCATATGGCTGGCCAACGCGAAAGACGATTCTGACGAAGGGTATTGCTCGTTGTCGTTGAACAAATACAACGACAGTTTTACGTGCAATCCCAATACGGGGGATTTGGTGCTATTGAAACGCGACAAATCGGATGAAGGATTTTCGTTCGTGTGTGTTTGTAAGAAACCTACTATAATCACGCAGCACCACAAACTGATTTCCGATTGTGTGATTCCCGTAGGGTGTTCCCGTGGAAATTTATCCGGACCCGATTGGAGGGATCACGCTACCAAGGTCGACATGAAGAATTATCTATATTGTACAGACTGCGGTAATATGTTCGTAAGTGCAAGAGGCGACTTCGGGTATCCAATATGCAAAGAAAAAGTTTTCAGTGGGATGCCAAACGATGATGAATTATATATAGGTAATTTCTATTGGCCCGATGCTTTGTTACCTCTGAACGGCGATATGATAGATCCAAAATTCAAATTGTATTTTCTCGACGTGGATAAACGCAAGGTGGTAAATCTGTGTGAGATTGATCCTATAACAGGTAACGAAGCGTTTTGCAAACTTGACAGTTACAAAGGCATTTATTATTGCTAATCCTTCCACGGATAAGATAAACCCGAATGTGACAATATTGTACGAAGACGATTACTTATCCGGAAATGGGGGTTTTTACCCGAATGGTTGCATCAACGAACTGGTTATAGTTTCGAAAAATTCTTACCAATTCAACGAATATTACACTATGCCTCTGACGCTGTATTCGTCCGCTATTTGGGATCTCTGCGATTTGGTTCGAGGTTGTTGTCATTAAAATGAATGATTCCTAAAAGCCAACTAAAGCGGTTGACAGGCATGAGTGGGGAAATATATTCATCATGGAAATCTGGCGCACTCGACCAATAGTCTCTATAGCTTGGTAGGTTTTTCAATGACATAAACATATTTATCCCAAGAAACAAGTAAATTTCATCAGGAGTAGAGGGAGAATAAGTAACATTATCATTCTTTCTCTGAGTACAGTATAACTTAGTTTGAAAGGTGATGTGCTCAATCAGTCTTTCATGGAAAAATAATTTAAAGAGGTTTACCGGAGATTTATCAGGCATTTCTTTTACACTGTTTTGAACACCACTTTCAGATTTGAAATCATTAACTTTGAATGGTGGTTTATGAGCATGATCCCATTTTAAAACAGTTTTCACCTAAATCAAATGGAGATTCTGACACAATACTAGTTTTACAATTATTAACAATTATAGTCGGTAATGTCTGATTTGTTTCAGTTAAAACTGAATCTGAATTGTGTGTCAATTGCAAATATGAATTTTCCAAGTCTGTATCGCTGCTAGAATTGGTAGCCCTACTTGTACTTGGGTCTAAACATGTTAATTGCATGTCACAATTTGCATTTGACAAAATATTGATTGATCTTGTTTCACTTATTTCAGTCTTAGACTTACGAGAATATACCTTCTTTTCCCGCAATACCACATCTGAGATTACAGACAAATTGGTTTCACTATTATTGCACATAGTAACTGGCGAGAGTGCAAAAAACTGATGTCTTCATCACTACTACAAGAATCCAAGTCCAGTTCATAAATCAAACTTCTACTAATATCGTTACAATGTTTTTTTTTTTTCTTAGAGGGTATAAATGTTGGATCGTCATCTGAATTATCAGATAGGCCACAATCAGAATCACTCGGTATCTCTTCAAAATGTCTGCTATTTCATCGTCAAGGATTCTCCTTGCCATTTATTATAAAAATTACGGCAATAATAAACTAATAAATTTTTATAGGTAGGCTATACGAAGTAAATTTGATACATCAATTTAAAAAGTTGTTATTTGCCTATTAATTGTATTATGTAAGTAAAATAATTGCCTATGTAAGCAAGTTGATCTATGTTGTATATAATTTATATCAAAATATTGTTCAAATATAAAAACCAAAAATCCTAAGTTTTTAGGTTATGTTTGGATTTTGTGCGGAGGTTAGTACAGTAAACCACCAAAATAGAGCAACAAAAAATTAACCTTAGAATGAAATAAGAAATTTACTTAATGTTTTAACCTCTTATTCACACTAAAAACTTCAAATATAATTCACTTTTTTCAAGCTATCTGTAAAATTGCCAAACTTTAACACCACTTAAGTTTACACAATGCACCAGCATAAATCACATGGACAAAATTTGTTTAAAAACATGTGTTCCAACTAATAATTTAGAAATAAGCAGGACATGCCATCTGTTGGTAAAACTAGTAACTAATAAGGTGGTTAGGCGAACTGTTGGCTATGATTTAAAGCAGCTCTTTAGGAAATAATAGGTGGTTTGCCTTACTGACCACCACACAAAAAAGAGACCAGCGGAATAGTCTTTCGACTTAACATCAAACACTGCCGGTCTCTTCCCCACTTCAACAATAAGTTTCTCAATGTCATACATTACTTAAGTCTAAATCAAACAATCACACACTCAGATACGCTTTAAAACACAGTTTCACTTGAAAAAGTCAAAAACCACGAGATGACAACGCTGGCGCTAAATGCGTTCGTATAGATGCTACCTTCTCGCGCAGCGTTGTTTGCGCCGCGTTGCTAGCGCTGCCAGCAGGGCTGGCGGCGTTAATAGCGTCAACGCCAAGTGAACAGGACAACTTTAGGCGTAGAATGCGCTTTTATAGATGCTAAAACTTGACTTGTATTGACTTTCAAAACAAACAAAAACGCGACGCATTTAACACTCATATGGAATGGGCCTTATATGTTCAGATTCAAGAAGTGCACTTAAGTCCATTCAAGTTATGTACTCCCTAACCCTTTGGTCAAAGATATTCTGTGCTCCACGCACAGACTTTGGCTACGGGGCGTGGGGGTGTCATTTTACTGGCTTCCGGATCACTCCGTATAGCCACTTCCTTATAGCCTAGCGTGAATAGAGTAATGTGGTCCAACTGTATGTCCTCTTTAAAACAAGCCCTGTTTAGACAGTGGGAAGAAGAGTGGGTAGCAGTACAAGGAAATAAACTGTGCCAAATTAATGATACCGTTCGGCCATGAAAAACATTAATCTAAAGGCATAATATATACAGGATGTCCCGTAAGTATTGACCAAAACTTCGCGAGGTTATACTATAGGTAAAAGCAAACAATTTTCACCATATAATGTATAGTACTATCTAGCTTAGTTTTCTATCTGTCTGTATTAGTGCGCATCTTAGATAAAAGTTTCAAAATAATATCATTTACAGAAACAAAATGGCGGCCATTTAAAATGTTCAGATCCTAATAACTTTAAAACGAGTGATGTTACAAAAAAAAGGCAAGATACATAAAAATAGCCCCTTTTAATACAAGCATTTTGGTAACTGGTTTATTGATCTAAGATAAGTAGTAACAGAAATAAGTAAGATTTCCCAAGTAAAGGTTTGTGTTTTATTCATAATTGCAATGTATTTTCCAATAATGATGAAGAATTCATGTCACAACAAGCAACAAATAATATTACCTGAACTGTAAAACACAAGTGACATTAAAGAAACAACAAGTAAGAAAACCTAATTATGATTTTGAAGCAAATGTTCAATGTGGCCTCCTCTCTGCTGATTGCACAGTGTAAATCGCTGTAAAGCTGACCGCCGGATATGTTCAAAATGATTTTGCTCCTGAATTACTGCAGCAGCTTCAACAATGCGAGCAACCAAATCCATGGCGTCTGGAACAGGAGTGGAATACACCAATTGTTTCATGTGTCCCCAAACAGAAAAATCCATCGGTGTGAGATCCGGGGATCTTGGGGGCCAAGGGACCACCGCGTCCGATCCATTGATTTTCATACACTGCGTTAAGGTGCTGTCGGACTGCATTTGTAAAGTGGGCCGGGGCCCCATCGTGTTGGAACCATATTTGTTGCCTAACATTGAAAGTAACATTTTCGAGAAGCTCAGGCAGAACATCTTGGAGAAAAATCAAGTATACCCGTCCATTTAACTCATTCGGCAAAACATAGGTTCCAAATAAACTGTCATTTAATATACCAGCCCACATGTTCACTGAAAACCTTCTTTGATGATGGCGTTGAATTGTTGCATTCGGGTTTTCTTGGGCCCATACATGATTATTTTTTACATAAATACTCCCTCACGGGTAAAAGTCGTTTCGTCAGTGAAAAGGACATTCTTTAAGAAGTTTGGGTATTCTACTTGTTTGTGCAACACCCAACGAGAGAAATCTAATCTTTGTGCATAATCTCCAGGATATAGTTCCTGCACTTTTTGGCATTTAAAGGGATATAATAATTGTTCATGCAGTGTTCTCCACACAGTACTCTTGCTAGCACCCATGTCATGTGCTATAGCCCTTGTACTTGTTGATGGATTATCTCCTACCTGGTTTAAGACAGCTTCTTCATAAGCAAATGACCGAACAGTTCTTGGCCGGCCTACTATGTCCGAGCACTTTTGAACACTTCCGCTCTCCCTAAGACGACTGTGGACTGCAATAAACACTTTGTGACCCGGTTGATTTCTGTTAGGGAAACGCTCTGAGTACAGTCTTCTCGCTAAACTTAAATTACCATCAGCCAATCCATAGATATAGTGAATATCAGCCCAAAATTGGCTAGCTGCACCGACCAATTAATATTTACTTAACCTAACCTACTTTAGACTTAACAAAAAACATTTACAGACACTTTTTTGGAATAGTTTGAAGATAGCCTTTATTTTAATTTTTGTCATCGGTTGAAACACCTTTTTTATAGTTCAAAGAACGAAACTGTAGAGTTATTTAAAGTTCACTGTAGCTAGGTAGATCAGGCCCAAAAGTTCGACCAGTATAGGTATAGTGGCTTGTTGAAAGATTAATTCATGAGGTAGAGAAGATAGATTTTGGTTACAGAGATGTTGAAATTTAATTAAACTTTTCACTGCCTTACATTCTATTGTACATTAATCTGTCTTGATGACAAGATTATCATATTATTTCAGCTTGTTATTTATAAAAAAAATTTCTCCGTTTTCTCAAAGTTACACAAAATGAATCGCCAATATGGTTGACTTCATCCTAAGAAGCCTTTAGAATAAAGATAGTTGCGCTTTCACCTGTGAGCTTTGGAAGCTATTGGATTGCAGGTAATGGAGCGTTTGGTGCTGAAACCTAGCGGTGTATTCAATGTTACCGGCTGCTATACTGACAACCTAATAACGTAACAGTTATTGTAACAAGTATATGTATATGATCCTCTTACAACATAATTGGAGCCAAGCGAGTTGTCTTTGATATAAGGGTCCCTAAGTGATAATTTTTTTATTTTTATTTGTAATAATTTGATCCTGAATATATAATAAGTTGTAGATTAAGAAACAAAATTAGAAATGAAGGAATTTAGATGAAGTCTTTGCTTGTTCCAGCAAAATCCCGGTTCAACAAGTCGATAAAACTCACTGTGTAATGCATAGCCAATGGACTGTTTATGACATATTCGTTCCATTTTTTAAAAAAATGTCTTAACATCCCAAGAAGCAACATTGTGACCTCTGGACCAGGCTATACAGACCATGAACGCTTTACGAACAAATGCAAAGGTGCCTTCTTCATGCGACCCTCCGATAGCTGCATTGGCCACTGATTCAGCTGTTCAGTCCATAAACCACAGCTTTTGTGAATCAACTCAAGAGGTGGGATTAGATTTATCAAATTCATGACTATCATCCATCAATCCATTGACGTACAATGAATTTTGAATATAAGTTAAATACGATGGATCAATTTTTTTGATGGAATTGTCTTTAATTTTAATGTAACTGTCTTCATTTTCAAAAAACCTAGTCTTGTATTGTATCTGGTTACTATAGGCTCTGTGCTTAATTCCTCTATAGTAATAAATGAAATTCTGTCAGTGTTTTGCAGAGTATGATGAGGACCCCTCATGCAATCTACAATTCTAATCTTCTGCCCAGTTGAAGGATCCTCATCATTGCAGTACAAAGGGAAAACAGCAATAGTATGGTGGTTGGTGTTCCCTTCATTGTCTCTTAAATAAGAACCGCCTAGTCGAGAGTATCCATTTATTACTTTACTTCAGGCGCGTATCCAGCAACTTGCTTTATGGGGGGCGATCGATGAATTTTATATATATATATTTTTTTTATTCAAGATACATATATATAGATGTGTGTGTGTGCGCGCGTGTGTGTATGTAAAAAACATTAAAAAAAGCTTAAAATTTGAAATATTTAATCATTTTATAACTATTATTTATTTAACAATAGAATTAAATAAAAATTAAATTTATATTAAAATTAATAGTTTGTAGTTAAATAATAAACTCTAGTCGATGTTTGCGTTTTCTTGCGTAAAGATCGATGACAGAATCTATATCAGTTTTTTTTTCTTGATTAATATTAAGCAATGCTAATCCTGTTAAGCGGTCCTCTTTGTACCAATCTTACAAAAAGAATAATTAAGGGAACGGAAACGATACTGGGCCACATAGATTGGTACTGTTCAAGACTTACCTTAGAATTTAAATATCACCAAAAGTAGGAATATTTCAGCTTATCTCTTACAAAGCACAGGATACCTAGAGGTTAGCTCAATAAACCATAGAAATAGATATAATTTTAGGTTTATTAACCAAGTTAAATAAAAGTTTATACGCCCTTAATACAAAAAGATAATTAATATGCCCTTAATACAAAAAGGATTGAGATTTAAAAAAGAAAACATATATATTTTATTAAATTTAATTTAAAAACCCTCCCCAAAAATAAAAATCAAAAACCCTCCCTTTTAATAATAATTACAGAAATTATACAAAAGATTTACAAGTTACAAAGTTTTAACATGAAGTACCATGGATTTGTTTTAAGAATAAATATATATGTCGTTGGCCAACTCTAAAAGGTAATTATATAATTAAATAAATAGACAAGATTAATTATGAGACGTCTCTCTATATATATAAAAAAAAGGTGTAAAATTTCTAATGTGTAGCCCTTAGGGCTAAAGTCCGAAATGTGCTAGCTTGCTCCTCCCAATTTATTTAATACTAACATATCCTAAGTAGTACACATATGCAAAAATTA
>JAGFPH010004891.1:87979-108995 GCA_018207615.1 Philaenus spumarius | reverse complement strand
TTTAAGTGTTGTAAGTAGTATTACCGGTAAGTATGTTTTAAGTGTTGTAAGTAGTATTACCGGTATGTATGTTTTAATAAGTATTGTAAGTAGTATTACCGGTATGTATGTTTTTAGTGTTGTAGTTAGTAGTATTCATGTTTTAAATGTTGTAAGTAGTAATATGTATGTTTTAAGTCTTGAAATTAGTAGTATATATTTATTATGTTTTAAATGCTGTAACTATGTATGTTTTAAGTGTTGTACGTAGTAATATGTATGTTTTAAATGTTGCAAGTAGAAATATATATGTTTTAAATTATGTTTGTAGTAATATGAATGTTTTAAGAGTTGTAAGTAGCAATATGTATATTTTAAGTGCTTTAAGTATGTTTTAAGTGTTGTAAGTAGTAGTATATATGTTTTAAGTATTGTCAGTTAATATGTATGTTTGACTTGAACCATGAGGGATATCAACCCCCTCTTAATAGGTCCAGCTATTGAGCATCCTCTGCAGAAAGACAGATGATTTAGTTTAATTTAGATAAATACGTTATAGTAATTCTGGTTACAAAATCACATTACCAATGTAAGTCTACGAATCTTGTTTATGCAAAGCAGAGCTAGGATTCTAGTTCTTCAAAGTACATTTTAGAAGCATAAATGATACACAGGGTTTTTTTTGCTACCTTAACTCCTCTGACTCGGAACTCACGAAGGGCTCGGTTCATTTTGGCACAAGAGGCTTGGAGATCGGCTGCATGAGCGATGACTTTCACAAGAAGTGAGTCGTAGTACGGAGAAATGATGGCTCCGGCGAAGGCAGACGCGCTGTCCAAACGGATACCCATTCCTTCTCCACTACGGAACACCTGTTTGAAATACAGTACAAAAATTAACAAAGTTCAACCAGAAAAATAATTGTGTGGATGTACATGGTGTCTCGTGGAGAAACGGAACGAATTGTAGGACGTGTTCAATGAATAAAATTAAAGGAAAAAATTAATTTAAACACATACTCTTAAACGCTAAGTTTTTCTTCAGCTGCCATTTTGTGCTGTCAATAAAAAAAATTAATACGTTTTGAACAGAAAATCAGAGAGAATTTAAATTATGCGTGCTACCTACTGATATAAAGACCCAACTCATTCGGTTATTTAAAATTTGTAGCATCAAACATGTTGAAATTTTCTAACTTTATGTTGTGCTACGGTACTTAAACCTAAATAAATATGAAAAACATCGCATAATCTTCAAACTCTACTTCACAAGTTGATCATTGCCCACAATCATCTTCTATCTTGGACCTACCAGGATATACAGTCTCTTCAATTTGTTTTTATTTTGTTAACCTAACCTAAAAAATTTGGTTGTGAAAAATAATTATACTGGTTTAAAATTTTCTAAGTTGTTTGCTATGGTAATGAATGTAAATTCTGTAACACTAACAGCCATGTCACAGAGAAAATATAAAATAAGAAATAATCAGCTGTTTCCTATAGTGTCTAAAAGCACAGAGGTTTGGTCTAAATGAATAAATGACGCAATACTTAAATAATATTAACCATTTATAATTTTTATATATACATTTCTTAATGACGCAAAATAATTACAGTGGAATCATTTTTTTTATAAATGAATAATACAATATAAAAGCAGACTGTAAAAGTAGGTAATATAAAAGCAGACTTAAAAAACATATTAATATATGAACGTATGTAAAATGTGAAAATTATATAAAAACTTTGTTTCAATGAGTAGTGCGTTATAAGCGAACAATATAAATCAGCAGTTGAAATTATAAACAGTTCAATAAATAAAAAAATAGTAACAGGACATAACACAATTCGATATGTATCGAGATCTTAGTATGATAACATATACAGTGATCATGGAAGCAATTAAAAGAGAGAGAGGGAAACAACTTGTGTACGTGACTGGAGACAGGTTTTAAGCGAGAGGGAACGCGACAGTACGTTCTAAAAACAAGTACACTTCTAACAAGATGGCGTAACAGTTCATGTGCGTTGCACAAAGCCGGCGAGTAATAGTACACGAAAAATGTAGTTTTTCTTATAAAATGGTGACAAGTTTAGTCCCAAACTAAATCAAATGTACCTTTGAGTTGGTGTTGTTATAAAAAATTGAATTGATCATGTAAACTGAGTGTTTTTCGACATATAACTTTTCCATGTGCTTCGGCGGGATTGGCGTAAGATAGGCTTCAGAAGTGAATTGTGTTAACGACGAAAAATCTTAGGTAAAGAACAGTGCAACGAGTGAAACTGTAAGTAATAATGGCCATAGGACATATTTTTTAGTCTGCAGATATAAAAATTTTCATTTTACTAAAAACTAACTTCTTTTGATTTCTATTGCGTCATAGCTTAAGATATGGATGACGAAACTTTGTATAATTGTAAATAGTTCTTTGATTTGTTTATATATTTGTATCATTATGTTGATGTCTTTTAATTGCTGTAAATATTCATTTTTTATTATGTTTGAGTAAACAATAGTTGTCTTGCTACGATGCCTTGAATTTCTTTATGTAGCCACGAATGTCACCCCTGAGAAAATCAAATTAATTAACAAATATTTCTCAGTGATTAATAATTATAAGTAGATATATGCAAACAGAGCATAAGTGAGGTTATATGTGGATTATCGCAAATATTATGATTATTATTTTTTTATTAAGATTGTGGGAGTTAAGTGAAGGTGATTTTTAAGGTTTTAAAAGTAAGGTGAGTTGAAGTAAGGTGAAACATATGATATTGTTCTACGTTGAAGTTGGGAGAAAGATGTTATGGAGAGTTTAGGTGGGTGGTGATTTATTATTGAAGTAAGGCAATAGGCCTAGGAGGTATATAAATGATTTTAAGTATTACATGAGCGACGACTTTTGTTTTTAAGGTGAATAAGTGAAGGAGGTGATGGAGAGATATTGATAATTATTAGATAATCCACATATAGCATTTTTATTTTTTGATTTAAAACATTTTTTTTTAATTTCTGAACCTTTTACCGAACCTCATTTTTTTTTAACACAGTATAACTTAATATATTTTTATTTTTTGTAACCTTAAGTTACAAAATGGCTTTCCCAAAGAGGGGCTGATAAACGAAAGAAGCTAACTTAGTATATATTTTTTTTTATTTTTGCAACGCCTATCGTTGCAATGCATTCAACAAACGTTGGTTCAGTATAGGCCACGTCTAGCATTGTGTTACTAAGCTTTTAATTTAAATCAGCTGTTATAGAGCTGGAAGTGAACCCCCGAATTTTGAACCCTTAGTACCAAAATTTTGCAAAATACTTTCTTAGTGCATATCTACATATTGGTAAGAAGGTACCCTGCAAATTTAGAGGTTTTTAGCTATCATAGTTTTGGCCGTACGTTGATTATGAATCAATCAGACAGTCAGGACTTCTTCTTTTAAATATATAAATGTTTCTTTTTTAAATATTTTTCTGAAAAATGTTTTCCAAATACTACATAAAAAAATTATTACTCATGTTTTATGAAAATCTAATACGTTTAGTAATTCATTTGATAATAGTAATTTCCTGAATATAAGAAGTTGGTTTCCAAAGGGGATTTCTGATAAACGACAAGAATATTTATTTTTTAAATTAAACCATGTTTATAATTTACTAATCGACAATACATATAATATATTTATTTAATAATAGTAATATTACCTTGTTAGGTCCGTCACATGACTTCTTGTAGTGTATTCCTTACGACATGTTTCGGAGCCGGAACTACATTTTCAAGTTATAATCACTCCGAAGAGATCGTCGCACATTAAAATAAATAAAACATATGCACACTTACACATCACACCAACACATAAACACAATATCGCGCTTGTCATAAAATTAGGTGCGCAACCGATCATTGTCGGTTGAATACTGCCGTTCAGGGATCTAACGATGTTCATCTCTGTTTGTCTTCTGTAAATATTTGATGGCCGTATCATATAAATGGTGAGAGTGAAATGAAAGTTGGTCACTTAAGATATCGTCCGGTTTATTTTTGAATGCTTTATAAATTTCATACTCTTCCTTAGCGTTCATTAGTCCACCTTTGCCGCAAATGTGTAGGGTTTCTACCGAAGCGTGGAAGCCACCTGGGCTATGTTTGTTTTCGGCAAGGTGACGAGCGTAATTGGAATTGTTAATGTTGGACTTATTGTTGGGAAGATGTTCCTTGTAACGTTCGATGAACGCTCTCCCTGTCTAACTTGTGTAATGTTTACTACCAACTTGGCCTTCTTACAATATAAATTTCTAATTTCCTCTTTAATCCATAACTTGAAAATGGAGTTTCAGCTCCGAAACATGTCGTAAGGAATACACGACAAGAAGTCACGTGACGGAACAAGGTAATATTATTATTATTAATTATAATAGTGACTTGGTACCACAAACATGCTAATCAATATATTTATTATCACAAAAACCGATAAACAATTTTAACCACATAAAGTACACCTATAATATAAACTTGTTGAACTCTACATGTAAATAATGCATCATTCGAACCATGTCAATTCTAAAACAAAGATACCCTTTGATAAATTCCCGGCCAAATTGAACATCATTTAGGATTTAGCTAAGTTGCATAATTCAGTGGTATACTGAGAGGGTCTGGCGCCTCTGGCAATTCTTTAGAGTGGCGCACCTACCTCATCGTTCAATAGAAAATCCATAAAACCAGTAACATTAGCTTTTTATGAAACCAAAGTGGGTTTGATAAAACACTTTATACTAAACTTAAGAAAAACGTTGGATCAAAGATGACGCAGAAAAATTTCAAACCTACCAAAGTAATATTATGGTATCTATAAGCGAATACTTAGTATTATGAAAGATAGACTTCCATTGCCACAAACGTTATTTCTATGGACTTGGTCTTCCGAGATTGACCGGGTATCTTTACTTTGAATACAGCCGATAGTTCGGACACTTTACAGCTCTCCGTTGCCAAAGCATAACTGCCCGCCTGAAAAAGTCTAAATAGCCCCCTTTCAGGACTATATAGCCTCAGCCTCGCTTCATTTGACATTTGATGAGCCTTCAATTGTTGTAATGTAAAATTGTAAAGTGCCCGAAACATCAGCTGTTTTCAACATCCCGGTCAATCTCCAAAGACTAACAACATAGGAATACATACTTGTTCTATTTTTTTAGACAAATACCGGTACAGATTTTTAATACACACTGTTTCCGATCATTTATACCCGTGTTATATTACGTCACGTCTAAAAGAATGCTCTATAACATACCTCTATCCTTCCAGTATCAGGCTGGAAGCTCTTCGCTGGATCTTCAGTGGTCACACGACATTGGATGGCAAATCCTTGAGTGTGAATTTTTTCCTGAGACAAACCCAGTTCAGGCAGTGTCATGCCCTCGGCTATCTTGATCTGAGACTGGACCAAGTCAATTCTAAAACAAAGAGACCCTTTGATAAATTCCTAGCCAAATTGGACAGCATTTAGGATTTAGCTGAGTTGCATTGGTCAGTGGTTTACTGAGAGAGTCTGGCGCCCCTGGCAATGCTTTAGAGCGACGCACCTACCTCATCATTCAATAGAAAATCTATAAAACCCATAACATTAGCTTTTTATCAAACCAAAGATAATATACACGTTTCTTACTATACAATAATGAAACTCATTTTGATCAAAATAGCTTTAATTCTGAAAAAAATCGCTGTTTTAAAACATCAGAAAATGTTGCAAAATAAATAATGTTTTACACACTTACAAAAAAGAACCTTTAACCCTAGAACTGGCATCGTTAAAGCTAAAATTGAAAAGCCCGTTTATAGCGTTTTGCAAGCATATTTTTAAAAATTTGACAAAAATAGTAAATTAACCCCAATCCAAAAGTGTTCAATAGATTTTTTGTAGAAGAAACTTCAAAGAATTCAAATAAGCCACTAAAAATTTGTTTCTTTCGAAATTGTAAAAGTTATTAGCTCAAGAAACAAAAAATGTTCAGTAACGAAAGGAAAAAGTTCAACTTTAGGCCTACATAACAAGTAGTAAACATTTTTTGTATTTTTTTCGTAAGCGTAAAAAAAGTTTTGTAATTTAGTTCTAGATAGAATTGTATAAAAACATTTATCAATTTCAAATTTCTTATTTTGAAAAAACACAATTTTTATGTTCCAAATACACTACGCTAACAAAACTGGGCCTAGATTGAAACTTAATTTACTATATGCTTTGCCCAAAAAATAAATATTATTATAACAAAGTGTAGAGGATAAATAAAAGAAAAGAACGGTATACTTGTCTTTCCTTAGTTCACAAAAGTGTTTGAGTTATCTTTATTTGAATAACAAAATGACATCAATCTAATGAAACGTTGCCAGTCGATATTCTACTTGCAGAGAGGTTCATTTGAATACCGTGGGAGCGACAAATGCCAGGCGGTCTCGCCAGACTGTCCTAATTATGTACTTCCACTGCTGTCTAGACAAACAAAAAGCTGGTTATTTCTAGTTAACTTCCCACCGTTAAAAAGATCGAACGATTCTCTACAAAATGGTATCAAGAAATCTGTAAAAACATATTGAATTGTAGGCGTCGTCTCTGTTGACAAATGGGCTGAAAAACTGTCCAATCGCAAGGGTTTACAGACATCTTTTGAATTAATCCTGTAAAATAGTGACAGCTGATTGGAAGGCACCATTAGAAAGATAAAATCTTGACGAATCCAATGGTAGCTTTATAATCTCGATAGAAATACTTCTGTAGACTGCAGTCTGCCACTTTGAGGGTTAAAGGAAGTTTGTAAAAATACATTTGACAAAATTCTATCGCATTTAAAAAAACAAAATAAAACCTTATTTATATTTTTCAACCTAAGTTAGTTTAACCTAAAAACTGAAAAACCACGACCAAGGAGTAGTTTGTATTCACCTCTTAAGTTCTCTAACCTAATACAGCTATGAATTCAGTTAAATTCCATTTTGCTAGGTTTAACTGATTCACTTACTAATTCATCTAAATTCAATTTCTTTACTTCTTCCGTTCAATTGATACTATAGCAAGATTTCTTGAACACTCTTGTCCTATTTAATTCCACAAATAGTTATCAATCAACTTCAATCTGTTAAAACTTTCCTGACAAAGGACACACAAACAGAAAGGTTAGGTGGATCCTAAAGCTGAATTCACGCTACACTGACGTGATGTGTATACATGCGCTGATGACAACATGTGTCAGTGTCGAATTCACTTTAGTTGTTCTTTGGTTCCCACAAGGTGCACATCGTTGCGGAATGGATAGGCGACTTTTAGACGCTTTAGATGAGGAAGAAGAGTACGGCTTGTAGAGCTGCTCACCCCTCAAAAAGAATACGGATGAATCCTATAAATAGTGGCTGATCGATTTACGGAGCGTTCCGCCATCTGATGCCTCTGTTATTAAAAGATGAAGAAAGTTTTTTGATGTACTTTTGAATTAGTAAAGGGCAATTCTATGCACTTCTAAACATGGTTGGTGGAAAAGTTGAAAAATCCAGTACTTAATTGAGAGAGAGTATGTTCATGTGCGTGCATACTTATTTTTGTAGTTTTTTTCGCAATGGTCGAATAAAATTAGGGAACTTCTTCAAATGATTTTGAGCTCTTCTTCCATATTCATAGCTGACGGCCTGACGCCTACTGACGAAATATGGGAATTTATATTCGGATCTGACGTGTCAGTGAGCATGTTGTATAACGTCACGACACGTCAGCTTAGTGTGAATGCACCTTAAGAGTGCTCACCTAGACATCTTTCACAGTATAATGTTTCATACTGCAACCAAACTATAGCTTCCTTTCTTTTAAGGATGATCGGTGAAGGAAGTATGGTGCAGGTGCGTAGAGGGGTCTCAAAATATCCCAGTAAATACACCACCTAAATATAAATTAGAATTTATTTCATCTTCTAGATTTCGCTTTCAGTTCCGACTTATTCTTCTAAGCATTTTTTTACTTGTATATACAGTAAGACCTCGATAATCCGGCAGTCAATAGTCCGGAGACCCGATAGTTCGGCATCCATCATCTCGAAAATTGGCACTCATTAAAAACGGCAGTTCTTGTAATTATTGAGTGATTTAGGCCCGGTCTACACTATCTGTTGGCTACGCATCCGTCAAAAACAGTGTGTAAAAACCTACTGCTCGATAAACTTGTCCAAAACAAACATTTCAGTCAACACTTCTCCTAAAAATCGAACCGATTCAAAACAACGTGTTCTCGTCGTCCTTTAAAAACGTTCCCGGTTAAAGGGACCGTTTAACGCTTTCGTTGCTGACAGTATTTTGTTGAACGTATTCCAGTTAATGAAGATTATTTGAACAAATTGCAGTCTTTGGAAAAAGACAAATTGAATTTCTTGTAAATAGTTGTTCGATTTAAAACCACTTTACACGGTTTGGAAGTGAAAGGGGTTCGAAGAATTTGTGACAGGATGAAGTAAAAATAGCAAACCCCCACCATGTACTAACGGAAGCCAACAAACAAAGGGGAATTTTGTTTGTGTTATTATTGGGAATTATTGTAATGTTTTTGTTTGTGTGTTGCAACAACTCTTAAACAACCCAATCCTAATAATATATATGTATATATAGTACACGTGCGTTTATTTATAGTTTATTCCCTGTTTAAACCATTTTAAAGGAAGACCTCGATAATCCGGCATCACCAGATCCCTGAGCATGCCGGATTATCAAGGTCTTACTGTATTAATAACATATTTTACTTCAACAATATCCTGTTTTGTTTTAAAATGTGCTTTCCCCTTTGCTTTAGAAATCCTGGCAAGGTCCACCCACCACTCTCTAGGTACACCACTTTCAGTGTTATTAATTTTCCATACGAATAATGTTAAACTTATAAACTTTTAGGCCTAATCCGTATTTTGTATCAAAATGATCGTACAAAAATTATTGTAAATAATTTCAATACAATAAATCGAGTGTATATCTTTACACTACACAAAACACGATAAACTGTCTGTGTTAGTTCATAACTTGTAAACCCCTGATCCGATTGTCACTTAGTTTTTCCCACTTTAAACTGAGGAGGTTTTAGGCTACGTTTGATCAAAATCAGTTCAGTGCTCGCAAAGTTTGAACAATATATTTGTCTCTCATAAAAAATCCTAAATTTTGAATTTATTTTCCATAGTTTAGAAAAATCTTTTTGAGATTAGTATGGTAGTTTACTTTTTATGTTACTATAAAATAAAAAATCATGATTTTTATAAATTTTACATAGTTTTTAATAATTTGATTGGAAACCTTTTTTTTTCAACAGTGACAAAGATTTTAGATAGTTTGAATGCTATCTGGATCCAAAATAATTTTGAAATTGGTTAAGTAGATTTCAAATTATATAAAATCTTCCTACAACACTGCTGTGTTCTATTATTAATAAATGCGTTTAACCGCATTATATTTACCCTGTAATCTCTTCAGTAACGGTATGCTCCACCTGAAGTCTTGCATTCACTTCAATAAAGTAGAAGTTGCCACCTTCGTCGCAAAGGAACTCCACCGTACCAGCGTTGGAGTATTTTACATGACGGGCCAATTGGACGGCTTTGTCCAACATTCTTTGACGTACCTAGATTGAAACACCATTATGAAATGAACTTATTGAATCGCACTAATTGCGCGTTAATGACGTTTACCAAAAAGAAATAATAAAAAGAATAATATTATTCAAAATAACTGTTAATTGAGAAGTAATACATGGTTTGTTTTATTGTGTAGTCCTTTATACAGGGTGTCCCATAAGTAAAGTGCCAAACTTCGGGGGAATGATTCTATGGGTCAAAATAAGAAAAGAAGTTCATGTAAACACAGACCCGAAAATGCTTTGTTTTCTAGATATCCGCCATTTTGTTTTTGAACAAAATAATTCTTATCTAGAGAACGGTTTGACTGATTGAGTTCAAACTAGGCACGAAGTTTAACCTTACAATAATATATCTCAAGAAGAATAAACGATTAAATCCAATCATGAGTTTCAAAATGGCGGTGGTTTGAAAATTTCAAACCTAAATTACTCGAAAACCGTACATTTTAATAAAAAATGTCAAGACACATTTTTTGTAGCCTTTATGAATCCCTATCGGATGGTGTAACTGTCAAAACAATCGGATGAATGATAATAGTTAAGTTATGTGTAATAATTGGTTTGTTCAACCCCGTATCCTATACCAAGACAGTAAATACTGCAATATTGTATGTACATTTGCTGTCATTATCTTTAAAACTTAGCTATTATCATTCATTTGATTGTTTTAACAGTTACACCATCCGAAAGGGAAGCAAAAGGGCTACAAAAAAGGTGTTTGACATTTTTTGCTAAAATGTACGGTTTTTGAGTAATTTAGGTTTGAAATTTTAAAACAGCCGCCATTTTGCTTTCACGATTTCAAGTTTTCATGATTGGATATATCATTGTTAGGTTAAACTTCATGCCAAGTTTGAACTCAGCCAGTCAAACCGTTCTCTAGACAAGAGTTATTTTGTACAAAAAACAAAATGGCGGATATCTAGAAAACTAGGCGTTTTCGGGTCTGTGTTTATATGAACCTTATTTTGACCCATAGAACAATTCCCCGAAGTTTGGCACTTTACTTATGGGACACCCTGTGTAGAATTAAAAATCGTAGGAGAATTTGAAATTTGACGAGCTGTCAAAGTTGATATATTCAGTTTCAAGGCTGGGCATAGTGGAAAAGCAAAACACATTTACTGAAAGCAATTTGGTTGTCAAATGAGTTTAATACGCATCGGGAAACTCTGTCATGAATATTGAAATAACTAATAAAAACAATGCGTCAATAATATTCTAACATCTCGTCAAACAGTACAATTATCTTCGTAGTAAGTTCATTTGTATCTGATTAAATTACTATTCCCTTGTAAAATAAATTATTTTAATGTTTTATTTTAATTATTTATTTATATTAAGATAAAGTGCACACTTCTTTTACAAAAACGAATTACAAGAAATATAATAACTCAAGCACGCAGCTGAATCGCAAACGTGAGTTGAGCGAATTTCCAAAATTAAATTTATAAGTTTTAGGATTTTAACCAACTATTTAGAAAATTGATCCAATCACGAAGGCGTTGAATAGCTGCTTGTGCGTACGAAATATATTAGTAGAACTTGTTTGCATCTAAGCCTCTAGATTTAACTCGTTCCACTCCCAACGAGTTTGCAACTAGATCTTGCGACATCGATGACTGCTTCTCTTCGCTCGCAGAAACTCTGCCGTCGGCCTCAGATCAGAGGATGCCCCCTCGGTAAAATTCCCTACTTGGATTTGAACCAATTCAAGCTTGCCCCCCCTCAAAAAAGTCCTAGATCTGGCTCTGCGAGTGAACCCCTGGCCTGTTTATTACTTAAGCTATTGATGACACAGTACTCCAAGTAATGAGCTTTTTGTTTCAATTAAAAGATAAAATTAGGACAGATGTTTTCAAAATCAAATTTTGTTTGTTTCATCTTTAAAGGAAGCAGATAATCAAAATGAGGTAAGATTGCAATTAAAAAAAAAGACTTAATCTACGCTTTCAAGATTAAGTAAATTACTCTTAAATAGTTTCACTTATCTAGTTGGTTTGGATTTACAACTATAAATAAACCAATTGCAACACAAACTTTTGAAATTTAAAGCTTAATCTAATCTTATCTTACCATTAACTTCTGATAAAATTTAGGGGACTTTTGTTTCAGTCTTTGCCACAGTTAGTTTTTAAAACATGTGTTTAACATTCTAAATAATTAAGTTCAGTATAATCTTGTCGATCCTAGCGTTTTCTTAGCAATTATGTTCGTTGATACGTTTTGGAGGTACTCTATCTTCTAAAAATGAGTACTATAGTCCTCCTAGACAACACTAGAATTGGCAAAACATTGTACTAAACTTAATTATGTAGATCATAACAGGTATATACTTTGATCAAAATTGTTTTAGAATTGAGTTCCACGCGGAGAGGAGGCTTGGCACGTGCTAGGGCAGTTGTCATAACAACCGATGCACCCCCTGTTGCCAGATTTCTGTTAAATTGCTAGACATTGCAAACCATCGACCACAGAATTAAATAGACTGGGCAAATTGAACGCAAGAGTGAAGCCAGTTTTAGGGTCAAATACTCATACAATATGGCGGATTCAAATACTCACAAGTCGCCGGCCGGCCGCCCGTACATGTTGCCACATTACCGGCGAAACGAAGCTGGTGTTCTAACTGTTGTATGATAGAAACTAAAATAACTAATTTTTTCAAAAAATACTTTTCGGAAAATGTTGCTTTTCAGCTACATTTCTCTCGCTTACATGACGCACCTGCCCAAAAAACAAAAAATTTTCTCACAATGCAACTTTTTGATGTCACGAATTAAAAAGTATAAACAAGTTTGGACTTTATTTGATTTTTAAAGTGCCAAACCATTTTTATTTTCAAATTGTGAATACACCATTAGCGTCCAACACTATTAAACTATAAGTTTGTCAAATTTCAAAGATTTTCGAGCATTTTCAGCTACTGAAACCACGGTGTAAATGAATAGGGCGCACTGAAAATTTCACTCCTCTCTAGGCTCGCTCGACGTTTCTATCCTCACACAAGATGGCCGACCTAGCTTCAATTCCCACAATGTACAGGCTTATGGCATTAAGTCTATTTAATTCTGTCGTCGCTGTTGCAAACAGGTGAACTGCGATCTGTTTTTTGTAATTCTTGAACCAATTGCTTGATGAGTTATTATCAACATGGCAACAATGTCGGTGCCTCCCCACACCAACGCACTCACCCCATCCTAAAGCATTTTAAATTAAACTACAGGCTGCAGCAGTGATGTTTTAAATCAGAAACCTTACATTTCTACAAAAATCGCAGATTTTGTAGCAAGTATAATTAAGGGCCATGTTATACGAGCGCTGTTAGTTTCTGCCTGGACTCACCTCAGACTCAACAAGTCGATTCAAAAGACTCCCAGTGTGTACCAGGCTTTAAAGATACAAGGCAGAAATACTTTTTATATTTTAAACAAGATACATGTTTGCGAATTTACCTTTGCGTCGAGATGTGGTGCTGGTGCGATCTCAACGACTTTCTGGTGCCGACGCTGGACAGAGCAATCACGCTCATACAGATGAACAACATTTCCTGCACGATCTCCCAACAGCTGAACTTCTATGTGACGAGGTCGTTCGATAAACTTTTCAATAAACATGGCTCCGTTGCCAAACGCGGCCGCTGCTTCTGATGTCGCTCTTTCGAAATTTTCTTTCACTTCCTAAGAATTACAATAGAAATAATTTTAATTCCGCACCCACCTGTGTGTCATGGAATAAAATAATACATCTACACGGATTCCAAATTAAAACAGGAAACAAAATATGTTTACGTAGGACAACATAGTGATGCAGAAAATGAAAACTTAACTAATCCTTACAAAATCAGACAAAACCGAATATAATATGTTTACAGAGATTATATAACACTCCAGCAAAAAACACTTAATTTAAATATATTCTTATTAATCATTTAAAAAACTCAAAAGCAACAATTGTATCCATAACAGATAAATTTAAAACCCCACGAACGGCTAAACAGATTTTTTTGAATCATAAATAAAAACACTCTTGATCATGTCACCTTTAAAAAAAAAAGAAACTAAATCAAAAGCGGTTCACCCATTTGGGAGCTATGATGCCACAGATACACAGATACAGACATTATAACACCCCTCATTTTGCATTGGGGGTTAATAAAAAATAAAAGAACACGAAGGAAAATGAATCAGAATTACTATTATGATCTTACAGCAAACAAGCAGGTGCAAGTTACTAACATAAAATTTTTAAGTTTTAATGTGGCATAGAGAAAATAACAGAAAGTTGTTTTAAAAACCAAACCGCTGATCAGATTTTCTTGAATAATAGCTAATAGCCCAGTCGGTGTAGGTTACAATTACCAGTAATTTGCAATACGGCTGATTTTTTTTAATAAATACCTTAAAAGTATGTAGATTAAGTATGTAGATTAATATAAAAAAAGTTTACCAATCTATCGATTTCCCAAAGTTGAAAAAAATCGATTAACATTTTCCCCCAATATTCCTTAATATTTCGAGCTGGGATAAAGATGAAGAAAAATAAAAAATACCACCTTGTAGGGGAAGTATTTTTCAATAAAAAAGGTCATGTGTATTTATTTCGTCCAAGCAATGGTTTGTCTGAAAAAAGTTCGATAATGCAGTTTTGCAGTAGGGGAAATCACTAAAAGGGGAAATCTCATTCATATATGAAGTGTTGGCTCATTCTAAATTGGCTGAATTTTAATATATCGAATTGAAACTTGACATAGGCGTTAACATATATATTTTAAACATTTATGCTGAGTCTCAGCTTGTTATCTTGAAAATGATCCTAAAATTACATAGTTTTTATTTACAAAAATATTACAAAAGGTGGACAGACGGTAAAGGAACGTTTTAGGATGCATGAATTGTAAAAAAATAAACTAACCTCCATTTTGCGTACAACTCTCATACCCCTACCGCCTCCACCATAAGCAGCCTTAAATATAACTGGAAGCCCGTGTTTGAGACAGAACTCCATAGCTTCGTCGGTCGTCGTGACAGGGCCTGGAGTACCCGGTACGATAGGGACTTCGGCTTCGATGGCGGCATTACGAGCAGCCACTTTGTCACCCATCTGCTGTACGACGAACGGCGTCGGACCGATGAAACGGATTCCCGCATCGATGACGGCTTGAGCAAAGTCAGATCTTTCCGAGAGGAAGCCATAACCTGGATGGATGGCGTCCACATTGTTTTCCTATAAACAGAAGTAAACCATTAAATTATTAGTATTATTGTACATGAATAGGCCTATATAGTTACATAATCACCGTACACTTTGATTTAAACTACGTTAAGATAGAGAACCACGCATCCGTAGTAGGGAGAGAGAGGCTCACCGCAAGCTAGGCCAATCAGGAAGGGGCAGTTGCCGTAGCAACTGATGCACCCCTTGTTGCCAGATTTCTGTTAAATTGCTTGACATTGCAAACAGGTGAACTGCGATCTGTTTTTGTAATTTTTGAACCAATTGCTTGATTAATGAATTATTAACATGACAACAATGCATCGATGGCTCCCCATACCAACGCACTCGGCCGATCCTTAAGTACTAAGCACTTTAAATCAAACTATAGGCTGCATCAGTGATGTTTTAAATCAGAAACCTTAAATTTCTAAAAAAAATCACCAAAAGTGCATATTTGTAGTAAGTTTAATTTAAGGACCATGTTATACGTCGCGTTAACTTCGGTTTCTTGGATAAATGGAACTATCGTGGGCCACGTTATACGAGCGTTATAAAAATTTGATATTATTGAAGTGGACACAAAAAGTTAAGTTGGAGGTTAACGTTTAAAAAATAATATCATTATTATGTACATTCAAAGAAATAAAATTAGAGATCAATGATGGAAAAAAATCGTAATTACGTAAAAAAATTAGCTTCATATTAAATTAAAAGAATTGCTTTATAACAAAGAAATATGCTGTCTTTTAAATAATTTGTTCATTGTTGTCTAATTTTCGGAGTACTTAAATGTTTCTTCAATAATATCAAATATTAATTATAAATTATAATTAGTTTATGTTAAAATAAAATGGTTACTTTATTTCTAGCTGGCATAATTACCTGGGGACAAGTGATTTACTATATTACCTTAAAATAACAATATGTACATAAACGTTATTCCCGTATCAAACAACTGTACTTCAGGAGTCGCGGCGCGGCACCTCCTCGCGCTCATTTAAAAAACGATTTCATAATGATGTAATCATTTTATCACAAATCGGTGAATTGGATAGTTTAGATCAATTCATTGGCTACAACTTTCCCGCTGGAAGTTTGTTTATAACCCAAAAATAAAAAATTTCCTCGCTTAGTAACTTTTTCATGTCAGTCTGTGATAATTCTAAAATATTTTCAATTATTAAAATTCGAAATACCTGTTAAAATAAAAGTTTTTTATACTGTTAGAATCCGTACTTTATGTAGATTAAGAATATCTAAATTTTATTTTACTGAAGCCTTTCCATCGAGTTACAACAGCGAGTTAACGACTGCGCACACATTACTGAAATATTACCAGCTAGCGTGTATCAGCATGGTGACGTCATAGACGATCGATACTGGGTCACGGTAAATGATCAAAATGGTATAGCCCTTGTTATAGAGCCCTGGGTACAACCAATTCCACAAAAAAATAGGTCTACAAATAACATTTAACTGAGGAAATAGACAGAGACAGCGCTCACATTCTTATAACTTTACGAACTTGCTTACAACCTTTTTATAAAAAAGTATTTCACATTTTAGAGAAAACTATGACAAACATCTATAAATAAGTAAGGTTTTGTTTCATACAAAATTATAAAATGTTATAACTGTGATGCAAAATTTTACTAAGTTTTTTATAAAATAAAAGTCATGACAACAAAAATGTTCAAAGCGAGAAATTTTTGTATTTTTAGGCAAAAAGAAAAGTTTTTGCGAGAAAGTTGTTGATAATTAGTGGAATTAACTTTTTTATTTAAAACAATTTTCTGTACGACCTTTTGTTTAGTCAGGAGGAAGGTAATTCCTTTAGGCCGGCCACACACTGCAGCAGTCAAGGCGAGGCAAGGCAACGTAAGACAAGTCGCTCGAATTGCCTTGTCGCAAAGCGAACACACACAGCAGAAGGCGAGGCAGGTCAAGACACCAAAGTTTTGGCGTGGTTTCACAGTTCAGTACAGAGCGGTGGAAGTCACGCGACTTTGCGCATGCGCGGAACGCTTTGACTAAATGACTTTCGACGAAACATAATTGTTGTCTGCTTCGCTTTTTGACTAAAGGCGCCTTTCCGCCTCGCCTCGCCTCGTCTCTTGCAGTGTATGGTGCTCCGTAAGCGCCTATGCTTTCTCTGTCGCTCAAGACGCCTTTAGTCAAAATGCCTCGCCTCGCCTCGCCTCGACTGTTGCAGTGTGTGGCCGGCCTTAATGAATACATTTTGTGCTTGTTTGACATTGATTTGGTGCGATCCTGGCTGTTCCGTAGATCCAATGACACCATAATACTATCTTGTTTTAATCATACTGTATTATTTAAAGTTTAGTTAGGTTAAAGATAGTTTTAGGTTTTGTATTCTTTTAACATTGTATTGTTAGTCGCCAGGTTGGTGAAAGTTAGTTAATACACATACGAAATTTGTGTGGGAAAAGTAAATAGGATGATGTAACGGGAAGGGTATCTCAGGAAATACTTCATGCCTTCCTGCTCTCTTTATTTGTCGATTCCAAGAACGCATTCTCCTCATAATTTTTAACACATGCGGAATACATTAGGCCTACTACAGATGGGCACTGAGTTACTGTTGTTGCTATTTTAACTGTTGTAAAAAAAACTAACAAAAAACTAAAATAAACTAACCCGAATTCGTAAAATGTTTCTGAATATTTTAATTCATTATAATGCATAGAATCCGATCCTGTATTATAGCACGATAAGGTTTTTTTGTGACACTTGTATATATTTATAAATAAAACAACTAATCTTTACACGTCCTGTTCACTAAAAAAAAAGTGTTTATCACTTTTATTTACCGTTACATTACAGTGACAAATTAGGGTGTACAGTGAAGAACAGAGGTCTATTTTTTTTATTGAGGTTGTACTGGTGACGTTGGACACAACAAACACAGCGTGGGGACCGGGCCTTACTTCCCCTCTCGGGGTGCATTGCCGGCGGGAGGAATCTGTAGCTTCATAAGAGGTGTCAGTCTATTAGTTTATAAATATAATGCAGTGAACCGCGGGCAAAAATGCGGCGTAAAGTGAAATAACATTGACCAATATCTGATGTGATCAGGGTGGCTCAGTTGGTAGAGCGTTACCACGGAATGGTAATGGTCCTAGGTTCAAATCCCGGTCTCGGTCTACGTTTTTTCACTTGTAATTTAGTTAAATTAACCCTTGCTGGTGAAGTGCATATGCAGAAAAAAGGTTCAATTGCCTATTGAATGAATATAACTGTCAAAATTATCGAAGAAAGGGTTACATAAACTAGCTTAATCACAACAAATCAAAGTGTTATTAAAAAATATGTTTTTCAGAAAACGTAATACAGATGAGTATTTAACAATAGAAGAAAAGTAAAATAAAAGAATAAGTTAATTGACTATTCTAAGTTTAGTTTAAAACACAAGAATCCAGAATTGCATGTCTGTTAAAGCCTATGCATGTAATTATTATGATAAATCAGCTGACCACGTGACAAATCAATTTAGATTTACAACAGCTGTTATGGAAAACTTACAATTTTATTCTTAGTACCTGGAGACCGAGCTAAAGCTCGATTATAAGCAGGGCTATGATTTCAATAATAAATATTGGATTATTGAGTTTTGAGGTTAGGCCTATGACATTAAACAACTAAATAAAGGGTATATACAACATTAGGCTTACCTGTAATAAAAATACAGTTTAAAGGATTAACCACAATCTCAACGCTATGCCTCAGAAATAAGTCAGGCCTAAATTAAAGTATTATTTCAATATCGATTTATTCCTAGGGCCTAGTTCGCTCACGTCAATAACTACTATTATTGCAAATTTCCGTGAACATCGTTTAGGTTAGGCCTATAACATTAAACAACTAAATAAAGTGTATGTTTATTATGTATTCGTTGCCATGGTAACTATAAATAGATACAACATTTAGGCTTACCTCTAATAAAATATACAGTTTAAAAGAAAGCAGATGATTATTGTAATGGCATTGAAAACATTTGCATCAGCTGTGCTTTGTATTGTTTAAAATGGACAAATTTCACTTTTTAATTTAATAAAAAGACGTAGAAAACGAATTTTCCGAGACTGGTGACCATTTCCAATCGATTTCTCGTGGCCATAAGCCTAATATAAAATCAAAAAATCAAAAATCCTTAGACGGAGATTCCAGATCCATTTAGCAGACAAACAATTATCTCTCGCTTTAGAAGATAAGATAGTTGGGCATGATTAAACATGTGATTTGTATGCAGTTTCGAGAGTTCAAATTACTGATTGTGTTCGTATAATTATGTTCGACAAATAGAGAAAACTAGCAGGAAGGCTACACGTGGCTTCGTTCACAGATATGAAAGGAATATCGGGTAATCTAGGGGAAACCTCTGCGTGCTCCGTACGCCAATTCCATTGGAACCTTCTATACACATAATCATGTTATCTTTTCTTTATAATAAGGGTGTAGGATTAATAATAACCCCAAAGCTAAAATGGTAAATAATTTAAATGTTCAAATAAAATTATTTTTTATTTTTTATAAAATCAGTTATAATAAACTTTAAAAGAACCAGTAAGGCTCAGGTCTACACTGTAATAAAAACCTAACCTAAAAGTTAGAAATACAAATAATTGCTTTAAAGTTTGAAATCAGCTGTTAATGGAAGTATTTTAGCAAACAGCTGTTTTACCTGTTATTTTATTCAATTGGTTGCTATGGTAATGAATGTAAATACATGTGTTGCTTCATCAGTCTAGGCCTAACCTAAGTTTTTCCGACTAAATTTACAAATATTGAAATAAAAAAATGTTTTTATCAAAACGAATTATAGCCTGTGTTACTCAGTGATAGTGTAGCTTTTTATTAGTAAAACTATTTTTTCAATCGATTCTGTTGTTCCACAGATTACCCCCTACATACAAACAAACAAATTTTACCTCTTTATAATGTTAGTATAGATTCTTCTTAAATTAAACCAATTTGTGAAATCCCTACCATCACAACTGTAATAATATAAGTTGCGACATTACATAGGAGTCCAGTAGAATTATAGAAAAATCGTTGAAAATATATTGTAATTGTTTTCAGAATGCCATGTGGAAAACATCGATGTATTTGTGTATAAATTAGGGGCATTTTCCTGATCCACTTTTGAACATACGGGACATTGTTTAAATAGTGGTTTAATATGCAAAAATCGGAAAAAATCCGTCTTCTTTAATAGGAGACAATTACCAATGGGTATTTAAAATTTTGTTTACTTGTAGGGTACACAAAAAACGGTTAATTAGAGACTTTGTTAAAATCGGTTAATAACTTGTTTAAATAATTGCAAAACCCGATTAAACTTTCCAAATTTTCAAGTATTTTTCATTCTTTGAGAAAATCATCTAGACCATTGAAACTTTCAGAAAATAAGCCATTTATGGCCCTTACGTTACATTTATTTTGATAACGTATAATAAAACATCTATTTTGATAACATATCATAAAACATCTATTCTGATTACATATCATAAAACTTCTATTTTGATAACATATCACAAACATCTATTCTCATGACATATCATAAAACTTCTATTCTGATGACATATCATAAAACATCTATATTGATAACATATTATAAAACATCTATTTTGATAACATATCATAAACATCTATTCTGATGACATATCATAAAACATCCATTTTGATAACATATTATAAACATCTATTCTGATGACATAAATCATAAAACTTATATTCTGATGGCACATCATAAAACATCTATTTTTATAACATATCATTCAACTTCTATTCTGATGACATGTCATAAAACTTCTATTTTGATAACATATAAAAAACATCTATTTTGATAACATATTATAAAACATCTATTCTGATAACATACCATAAAACTTCTATTTTGATAACACATCATAAACATCTATTTTGATAACATTTCATAAAACATATATTTTTATAACATAATTATCAAGATAAAACAAAGCTTCAACAATGAAGTCGTCGCACCACTAACATCTTCAAAACAATTACATACCTTAGCTACGCGAATAATTTCTGGAATGTTGAGGTATGCTTGTACGGGTGGAAGACCTTTTCCAACGAGGTATGATTCGTCCGCTTTCTGCCGGTGCATGTGCATCTTGTC
>JAGFPH010004891.1:66818-79971 GCA_018207615.1 Philaenus spumarius | reverse complement strand
TATGTAGTAGAGCGTGACGGAATAGAGCGTTTCAGAAAATGCGTGACGGTAAAATCCGATTCACCGCCAGCAATAAACAATATACTCTGCTGTATACAAATGTGTAGGCCTACCATATGTAGTAGAGCGTTGCAGAAAATGCGTGACGGTAAAATCCGATTCACCGCCAGCAAAAATTTGTTGCTCGCGGTACGCCTATAACGCTTCAAAAACCTGAAAACATATGTTCGGAAACGCATCTTTTACTAGCTATCCGCCATTTTGTTTTTACTCAATTTACATCTCTAACAAGGCTTAAACAATTGATTTGAAATTTTGCACGTTACCCATCAATGTGCAGTCATAGTTTGAAATAACAACCATCTTGTTTGACGAATGTCTAGATATACAGACTAACTGCGTTCGTACAAAAGCCTAGTTCCAATGTAAATTAATTGTTTTAATTAAAATTCTGTCCAAACGAAAATGCGTAGGAAACAGAACATGTCAGTCAAAACAATATAATAGGCAGAAAATAAAAACGTGATTTCATTCGTGACACGTGACACTTGTAAAGTGACTTCAGGGCGTGACACACCGCAAAGGAACCTATTTCGTAAAATTTTCGCGGAAACGGTATTTCAATAGGTACATATTACACTATCAATTACGTTGATGCTCGCGGAGGAATACTAGAAATATAACAAATCCTTTAATTGTGAATGTGTGAGAGGAAGCTGTGTTTAATAACACATACTCATATGAATTGTCACTCATGCACGTTTACAGTCAAGGTTACGTCTGCAACCCTCTAGTTTCCGCATTTATGAAGCTGCCCTATATTTGCTAGCGGAAGAATGAAACGCACACAAACTCAACGCTAGTAGTGTACAGCTCTGCCGCTTGGAGAGCTGCTGACAACTCGGAAATATTTTTTCAAACCTGCCGAGCCAAGACAGTTTGGGTATAATTTTCAAATAAGTTTAACCTAGAAAGGAAAATTAATGTTAATCGTAAATTGGCAAAAGACACTTTTAAATACTCATTTATAAATGTGAACAGTTCGTCTAGGCGAGTTGTTCATACACTGACAGACATACAGATTCCATAAACTATGGAAACTTCGCTTTTATGTAGGCCTAAAGTTAAACATTTTCCTTTCGTATTAGTTTTTAAATTCGACTTACGGTTAAGCCACAAACTGGATTTGGAAAAAAGTTTACACTGAGAGAAACGGTCCGGCCGCCATTTTTATTTTATTTAAGGGGTTAAAAATGAAAAATGGAAAAAAGCCGTTTATATACATGGCTTGGCCTAGAAATAAGGAACATTTATGCAAAAAATCATCCAAATCGGTCAAGGCGTTTGGCCGTAATCGTGAGACAGACACACAGACGAAATGCCGAACGGTCGAGTTAAAACGGAGACCTAGCTTACGCTCGATCAACTAGTAGTTCTGTGAACAGGAGACCTCGCTCGTTGAAGTAACAAACGTGGTTTTGAGCTTAGGTTAAAAACAGTGTGCCAGTAAGGAAGTGTCCACAACTCACTCACAGTCACAGCGGCCACACTGACGTAGCGCAGGAAAGAGCAAGACAGCAGGTAGCGCTCTCTCTCTCTCCCTCTCCATAAAATTATAAGGTTTTATGAAGATATCTAAAGAATAAACGCATAAAAACATGGTTTAAGTACAAAAACTTGGACGACTTTTAACAAATTTGCAGTTTACGGCCATTTTGTGAGCTTGCCGTTAGAGATACGGAAATAACATCAAATTTGCTACCCGCAATATGTTATTGACCGAGCGTAAGCGAGGTCTCCGTTTTAACTCGACCGTTCGGCATTTCGTCTGTGTGTCTGTCTCACGATTACGGCCAAACACCTTGACCGATTTTGATGATTTTTTGTATGAATGTTCCTTATTCCTAGGCCGAGCCATTTATATATAAGGGTTTTCCCATTTTTCATTTTTAACCCCTTAAATAAAATAAAATAATCGGCCGGACCGTTTCTCTCAGTGTAAGCTTTTTTCCAAAGCCAGTTTGTGGCTTAACCGAAAGTCGAATTTAGAAACTAATAACATTTTGCTAAAAGCAAATTAAATTTTAAACAAAATTGTATTCTTGATTTTTTTCCGTATCTCTAACGGTAAGCTCACAAAATGGCCGTAAACTTCGAATTTGTTAAAAGTCGTCCATGTTTTTATACGTTTATTCTAAACCAATTCAAAAGTGTTCCATAGCTTTTTTGTATATAAAGGTTTAAAGAATTCACATATGCCAGTAAAAAAATATTGAAATAAAATTAAGAAAGTTACTAGGGGCTCTGCCCCTGGACGCTCCGCGTCCCAACCCCGACTCGGCCTTCGGCCTCAGATGGCTGCTTCGCTTCGCTCGCAGGTGGAAAATTCGATAAAGAATCTCGTTAATGTTTGGCTCGTTTGTACATAGGTGACCGAGCATAAATCAGCTGTTTTATTTGGCAGCTGACTCAAACTCATTAAACATTATCTCCATAAGATTAACATGGGAAATTTGAAGGATTGTATACCGGAGCTCCTTCTCGGGTGAATAGCGGCTGAACGGATGATAATATATAAGACTTGACATATCTGTGAATGATTATGTTCAGTTTTTGATCCAAATTAGCTGTTTTATATATAATAGGTTTGTAACAACCAATGTTTGAATTGAATTAAAATATAGTTAGCATTTTTCGTTGATTTTTGTTTGTGTTTGTTTTTAGTTTGTCAATGTAACCTCAAAAAGGTAATACTACATTTGATACTGATTTGATCCAAATCAGATGTTGATCAAAATCAGCTGTTTTAAGCTTTTCATATGAACAGCTGTTTTTGTGTCCTTGATAAAATCAAAAGAAATATTTCTTCTTCTTCCTTAAGATTGACCTTCCATAAGATTAACATTGAAACTTTGAGGGCCACTGGGGCGTAGCCCTAATGTCCTAGGACTTCGGTAAATGCTTGATGACATATCTACAGGTAATAAGACACATTTTAAAACAAAAATCATCAAAATCGGTCCATTAGGAGAGGCTGGGCGATTGGAAATAGGTTTTGACCAAATTCTTTTAATATATATAGATTAGCTCAAGAAACAATCACGTTCAGTAACGAAAGGAAAATGTTTAACTTTAGGCCTACATAAAAAGTAGTAAAAATTATTGTAATTTTTTTCATAAATGTAAAAAAGTTTCGTAATTTAGTTCTAAATAGAATTGTATATAAATTTATATATATTTATAAATTTCAAATTTCTTATTTTAAAAACACCAGTTTTTATGTTTCTACTACAAGACTGCTAACAAAACTAGGCCTGTTTTGAATAGTAATTTAGGAATATATCATTTGCCCAAAAATGACATATTATTATAAGAAAGTGTAGAGGATAAATAAAAGAATTGAACTGTATAGGCCTACCTGTAAATTATCATAGTAAATTTCATAAAAGTATTTGACTTAGCTTTATTGAATTACAAAATGAAATAAAACAAATGAAACCTCGCGGCGATAAAGGACATACAAAAATGACCCTAGGACTCCGTGGGAAGTGTTGGTACATGGGTTGAGAATAAAGTTGAGATCAATATCACGACGTTTTAACATCGTTTGTTTTCATTATTTCTAATATTGGAATATGATATGGAAGTTATGGAACTGTAAATACATTGTTAAGTTTGAGTTATTTAACTATGTAAATATTTAATTGTATGTTGTCCCTCTATAACGCGATATTTTTAGCTATCTTACGCATTATTAACCTAAATAAAACACAATGCCTCTAAAAGAAAATCTTTAGCAGTTAAAGCTCAAGAAAAGAAATAAAAACGAGAACTAGAAATACCGGAATCGCGGGAATTGTAAATAATGTTTCACTGGCTAAACCTTCTGCTTACTTCCTCACTGGCACACTATTTTTAACCTAAGCTCAAAACAACATTTTTTATTTAAACGAGCGAGGTCTACTGTTCACAGAACTACTAGTTAGTTTTTCAATTCGACTTACGGTTAAGCCACAAACTGGCTTTGGAAAAAGCTTACACTGAGAGAAACGGTGCGGCCGCCATTTTTATTATATTTAAGGGGTTAAAAATGGAAAAAACCATGTATATACATGGCTCGGCCTAGGAATAAGGAACATTCATGCAAAAAATCATGACAATCGGTCAAGGCGTTTGGACGTAATCGTGAGACAGATGAAATGGCGAAAGGTCGAGCTAAAATGGAGACCTCGCTTCGCTCGGTCAATGATTGCCTAAGTCGTTAAACGTGGTTAAAAAGTTGGCCGTTGGACTGTTACGGATGGTTAATTACATCATAAAAGAAAAACGGTTGATAAGGTCGTCAGACCGAGAGCCAATTTGAATGTTTATATATAGCCGCACACATAGCCTCCAATTGCCAGCTGACTGTAGTAACACTTTTCTTTCAAGACCTTGCGTTTCGTCATAACGACTGCCAATCGAAACATTTTTGTTGAGTAGATAATTTATTTCTCCGAATAATGTTACTACGATATTCGGGGAATCCACGCGTCTCGTCGTTAGAGATGGGAACCAAATAAAAGAACTGTTACTTTATCACAGTTAATTCATTTCACAGGTACAACTGTTATAATAGCTGCGTGGTCGAATTACTGTTATTTTCCCGTGTATAGATTCTACCTATTAATAAACTATAACCTGATGCACTATCTGAAGTGGGTTTAGTACAAGAGCGGACGTAAAATAATTATTGTAATCGACAGCTTAGTATCAAAGGGGTAAAGTCAATGAAGCTTATCACTCTTCTTCAATGTAATCAGTGAACTGATAACCCTCGTTAAAGTAATCGTTTTTATTAGATTATAGAAAAATCATGACGTCAAAGCAAATATCGATTGTACAAAGTTGTAAACAATCATCTCGAACGGAGTAGTATTGTTCGGAACAAACGATATACAGGCTGCCCCGTAAGTAAAGTGTCAAACTACGGGAACTGGATCTTTGGGTCAAAATAAGGAGAAATTCAGAGATAAAATGTTTCCCCAAAAAAACTTTGTTTCCTGGATATCCGCCATTTTGTTCCTTTTACAAACTAATTCATACCTGGAGAACGGTTTGACCGGTTGATTTCAAACTTGTCATAAAGTTCAACTTAATAATAATTTTAGGAAAAAAAGCGCTAGCCAAATTTTCCGGGAATAACTAGTACTAAATACTAGGAGTTTCCTATGAATTTTAGTTCTTGTTCCGGGAACTGTAAGAAAAATACCTTTGCACTGGATTATAGTAAATTTAATTGCCTTTCGAATGATTCAACCCACAAATTGTACTCGGGCTTATGAGTGGTAGAAATTGCGGTATTATCTTACTTGAATAATGAAAGAAATAATTTATCGGGAGTTTTCTTTGAATTTTGCTCTTTGTTCAGGGAACTGTACTTGAAATTCCTTTGCAAAGGCTTATAGTAAATGTAATTGCCTTTCGAATGATTTAACTCACAAATCGTACTCGAGCTTATGAGTGGTAGAAGTTGCGCAATTATCTTACATGGATACTGGAAAAAATCATTTATCGGGAGTGTCCTATGAGTTTTACTCCTTGTTCCGGGAACTGTACCTAAAATACATTTGCACAGGATTGTAGTAAATTTAATTGCCTTTCGAATGATGTAACTCCCAAATTGTACTCGGGCTTATGAGTGGTAGTAATTGCGTAATTAGCTTACATGAATAATGAAAGAAATCATTTATCGGGAGTTTCCTATGCATTTTGTTCCTTGTTCCGGGAACTGTACCTAAAATACATTTGCACAGGATTGTAGTAAATTTAATTGCCTTTCGAATGATGTAACTCCCAAATTGTACTCGGGCTTATGAGTGGTAGTAATTGCGTAATTAGCTTACATGAATAATGAAAGAAATCATTTATCGGGGGTTTCCTATGCATTTTGTTCCTTGTTCCGGGAACTGTACCTAAAATACATTTGCACAGGATTATAGTAAATTTAATTGCCTTTCGAATGATGTAACTCCCAAATTGTACTCGGGCTTATGCGTGGTAGAAATTGCGCAACTATCTTACATGAATAGTGAAAAAAATCATTTATCGGGAGTTTCCTATGCATTTTGTTCCTTGTTCCGGGAACTGTACCTAAAATACATTTTCACAGGATTATAGTAAATTTAATTGTCTTTCGAATGTTTTAACTCACAAATCGTACTCGGGCTTATGAGGTGCAGAAATTACAGAATTATCTTACATGGATAGTGAACAAAATCATTTATCGGGAGTTTCCTATGAATTTTGTTCCTTGTTCCGGGAACTGAACCAAAAATACCTTTGCACAGGTTATAGTAAATTTAATTGTTTTTCGAACGATATAACTCACAAATTGTACTCGGGCTTATGAGTGGTAGAAATTGCGTAATTATCTTACATGAATAGTGAAAGAAATAATTTATCGGGCGTTTCCTATGAATCTTGTTCCTTGTTCCGGGCACTGAACCAAAAATACCTTTGCACAGGTTATAGTAAATTTAATTGGCTTTTAAATATATAACTCCCAAATTTCAGTTCGCAATGTACGGAAACAGGTCTCAGATATATCGAGTTGTTCTCAGTTCCCGTACCTATTCCTGATCGCAGATCGGTTGATCACAACTATTCACCGGTTACTGCTATATCCAGGTAACAGTTGTTAATTAACAGTGTTAAAGTAACAGTTCTTTGATGTAGTTCTCATCTCTAGTAATCATATGTACCGCAAGTTCGAGATTTTCTGGAAATGCTTTTAAGAAATCCTTACTTCTAACATGCGCGAACGCGGTCACGACAGATACAATTGTACTTTCAAAGGATGTTCTCACTCTACCAAACTGTTATGTAAGAAAGTGTTTGCAGAAAAAACTTCAATGTCAACAGTTTACCGTGTAAACAAGTCGTTAGAGGAAATTGCAGCGGATGTCGTAAGGGCACAAATATTTGTCAAGAAAAATAAAGGTGTCTCACTAACAAACTTTAGTATGGTATTCACCCAGGTCATAACTAACTAGCAAATAATACAGTACTAGTAAGCTCTCGTGAAAAAATCCCATGTAAATTAATCAGCTACACCAGAAATATATAGTATAAAAAATACTACGTGCTTAAAAACTAAAAACCTAATGTAGGCTTACCTAACAGCTATTCTGAGGGGATTTTTAACTCGGTAAATGTGTACAATTATAAGGATACTAGGGGCTCTGCCCCTGGACGCTTCTCTCGCAGTTGGAAAATTCGCTAAAGAATCTCGTTAATCTTTGGCTCGTTTGTACATAGGTTTGTAAAATTATGAAACCAGGCTTAAATATATTAACAATAATTACAAGATTGATTATAACCTCAAATACATGATTTAGAAACGAAAGAGGCTTTCATTACGATTTTAGTCCTAGTTATACTATCTTCTGTCAACTAAAGTTTTGAAACCAGGCCTAAATATAGTAAAAGTTATTGCAGGATTAACATAACCTCAATACTATGTTTCAGAAATGATCCAGGTCTATATTACAAAATTGACTATTCGAATTTATCCATCTTTGCCAAGTTTACCTTTTTTTGACAAAATAAATTGTTAAATCAGGCCCAATTTATTCTAATTCCAACGTGCTAAAACAATATAAATTAGCTTGTTTTTTAACAGTAATTAAAAACTATCCAATGAACAGCTGATAAAACAGTTTAAATTGGCTTGTTTATAAACAGCTGTTTTGATCGCTTTATTTACTACTAGGGGAGACCCCTGAGTGCTTCGCACGCCAACCCCCAATGGAACCTTCTAAAAACATACGTTATGTTTTATTTATAATAAAGTTGTAGTATTAATAATAACCTCAAAACTAAGATGGTAAATAATTTTAAATGTTCAAACCAAATTATTTCTTATATTTTATAACAGCAGTTAATAATAGTTAAAAGAACCAGCAAAGCTCAGGTCTACACTTTAAAACCCTAACCTAAAAGCTAGAAATACCAAAATAATTCCTTCAAATTTTGAAATCAGCTGTTAATGGAAATACTGAAGCAAACATATATATATTATATTATCTGTTATTTTATTCAATTGGTTGCTATGGTAATAAATGTAAATACATGTGTTGGTTTATCATTCCAGGCCTAACCTAAGATTTTTTCCGACTAAATTTACAAATATTAAAATAAAAAAAGGTTTTACCGAAATGAATTATAGCCTATGTTACTCAGGGATAGTGTAGCTTTTTATTAGTAATACTATTTTTTCAATCGGTTCAGTAGCGCCAGAGATTACCCCCTACATACAAACAAACAAACAAACTTTACCTCTTTATAATATTAGTATTGATATAGATTTCGTTGTTATTTTGTAACCACATGGCCACCCATAAAAACCTAAATTAAAAATTTTCAACTTTTAAATTAGATTTTCTCAAAAAATTGCGTTTTTACACGAAATACAACTATATGGGTGTACTTAAAAATCAAAACTACATTTAAATACAACATTTCTTGGAATTCGTTAGAGCCGTTTTCGAAATCCGCGACAGATACAAAGATAGATACAAGAATTGCTCATTTAAAGTAATAGGATTTGGATATGATTTTATAAAACTGCAGGCCTATTTGTCAAAAATTACTATTTGCATACTGTACATTATTATATATCAAAATAAAGATTCAAGATTCAAGATTCAAGATTCAAGATTTTTTTATTCCACACATTTTTTACAAATACAAGTTACAGAATGACAACTAAACCAAAAATAAAAAAACAAAAATATATATAATATATATAACCATCCTTGTTTAGCTTAGTAACTAAAACATTAAGATTAAATTACAATAAGAACGGCTAATACATATTAACAAAACAATGCAAAAAATATGTGGTTAGGCATCTCATGACACGTGTTGAGATGCCATCCCTCTCAAAGACAGTGGTGCCGAGACTCCCCTTTTCCTTAGAACTCAATATACTAAATTCAAATCTTTTAAATAATATTAGAAAAATACATATGAGAGCCTTAAAACGTCATATTGCAAAATTCTACAAAAATATATTTGAGCTGATATTTAATACTAAAAAAGACATATTACCTTTAAGTTATAAAAAGAAGAATTCAACATCCTCATATGAAAAAAGCCATACTTTTAAATTACTTAAAAACTTAGATAAGCTGTTACATAAAGTTACATTTAAGGGCAATTGATTATAAAACTTTAAAGAACAAAATGTGAAAAACCTACGATAAGCCTCATTATTAGCTTTTAATAATACTACCCGATTTTGCAACCTTAGCCTTTCAGAGTAAATATTAATATTGCCACATGTATGGCCACCTCTAATAAAAAAAATCCGTAACACTCTATAAATATACAAATACCTTAAAGGTAAAATTTCTAATTGTTTAAAATGTAGAAATGTGTGCTCAGTCCTCTGAAGTCCAACCATTATTCTAATAACTTTCTTCTGTGCTACAAGTAAAGAATTTATGTTTGACAAGTAACTCCCTCCCCAGCAAGTAATACCATACTGCAGTTTACTGTGTACAATTGAAAAATAAATTATTCTCATAACTTTTATCGGGCAAATATTTTTTAGATAATAGAATGTTCTAATAGCTGACAACATATATTTATTTAAGTGTTTTACCTGTTCACTCCAGCTGCAGTTTTTGTCTATATAGATACCTAGATATTTAATGTTATCTACACGGTCTATATTCATACATCTATCACAAGGAAATGCACTTACAAACATCAAGCAAGAAACACACTTATATATAAGGCGCTCTATACTTGATCCCCTATCCCTCAAAGAAAAAAAAAGACATTTTGTTTTATCACTAAGCGTTAATTTGTTAAAAGTAAACCATATCTTCATTAAATCTAGGTCAAATTGCATATCAAGTTCTAAGATATTTTGAGTAGCCGAGTTATAACAGAGTGCTGTATCATCAGCAAAACTCGTAAGAGTACCCCTAAAAGGTCCACAACAAAGGCTATTAATAAAAATCAAAAACATAATTGGTCCTAAAACAGACCCTTGTGGAACACCACACACTATTGGCTTAAACGAACTGCAAAACTCCTTAACTCTAACACACTGAAATCTATTTCTTAAATAACTACTGAACCAATTCCAAATAGAACCTCTGAAACCAGCAAACCACATAATATTTAATAACAAATCATGATCGACTGCATCAAACGCTTTCGTTATGTCAACGAACACGCCACCAACTTTTAATTTACTATTTAAACCTTCGTAAACACACTTGCAAAAATTTAAAAGAGCATCCTCGGTAGATAATTTTTCTAAAAAACCAAATTGATTTTTTGAAAAGAAGTTATTAACTTTTAAAAAACTTAAACATCGCTTTTTCACTGCCTTTTCAAAGATTTTTGAAAATACGCTAAGGAGAGATATCGGCCTAAAGTTATTTATATCACATGTATTCCCTTTTTTATAAAGAGGAATAACAACAGCATATTTGAGTGAATCGGGAAAAACGCCTTTAATACAACTTAAATTAATGAGAAAAGATAATACATGTGAAATTTCATCACTCACATTTTTAATAAGAAAAGCCGAGATTCCATCTAACCCTGGCGATTTATTTGAATACAAAGAATTTATTATAGATTTTATTTCAAAAGCATTCGTTTCGCAAAAATAAAAAGAACGCATAACATGTTTTATTTTAAATAAGCGTTTAAACTCACTTTTAATAAATTCATTTGGAGCATCTAAATTGGATTTCAGCTTATCATTGACACTAACAAAAAAAGTATTGAACTCTTCAGCGATATTTACAGCATCAGTCAAGATGACATTGGGATCACTGATGGACATTATTTTACCCAAATCATTTTTTTCTTTTTATTCCCTAAAACGTTATTAATTGTACGCCATTGCCTTTTAATGTCATTTCTATTTTCACTAAACAATTGAGAGTAATAAAGTTAAAAAATATTATCTTTTAATTACTTTTTATTTCATATTGATATAGCAAATTATTTAGAAATATTAATATTATAAAGAAGAAACTAATAATCGAATATTTTATACGAAGATGTAAAAATGTTTCCGAAGCTAAACGAATTGGTATCTCTTCTTTAAATTAGTATAAATGAATACACTGATTATAAAAGGTTGTATTTATATTCATTTTATAGCCTCAAAGCTAATATTATAACGTATTATAGCTATTATTAGTTCTATAACTCATATTAAAAAAATCAACCTTACAAGACATTGTATTATTGATTGAAGTTGTAAACATAACCCCAAAGTATAATCTACGATAGGTGTTGTTCAAGTATTACGGATGATGGGTGAAATCAGCTGTTATATTATATTATTCCTCACGTATGTACGTACGCACGGACGTACACTCGCTTTTATAGGAGTTGATACAGTATAACACTATCTTGTTTAGTTTAGATGTTGTCTGACTGTGTGCGTTTTTTATGAAAACAAATATTATCTCACGAAAGTTCATAAAAATGTATTATATTGGTTTACACAAATGAGCAAAATTTTATTTAGTTGAAGTTATCCATTTCAAGATGGCGGCGGTTCAGACTTTTCAAAGTGAAATGTTTTAAAAATAACGATTTTTAGGAACGGTAGTGCACTAGACAACGAGACTAAACTCTGTCACCGACTGACTCGCTACACAGACCTACACGCTGTTAGCGCATGCGCATTGGCCGTCCCTGCTTCTGCGCATACAGCCAGCCACTTCATCACATATATTTCCAACTGTACCAAGGCCTTTATTTGCAGTCGAATACTCGAGGCTACCTGCGACTCGTCAACGCTGCGCCCTTTCTTAAACTATCGGCTCAAACTATAAGGACTTTTTACAAGCATTTTAGTATAGTTCTTAAAGTACGTAATACGGATGGAATATTTTACCTCTGTTGGCTACAAGAACACTTCTGATGGGTCGGAATTGGACATCCGTAGAGAACTTCTTGGAGAGAGACCACGAGATGAACTGCGACTTGACTTGTGTGCGCATGGCACGAGACATTCCCGCGACTCCAGCCATTATCACATCTGCAACAATCACAAATAATGATTTAAGTAGGTCTACGTTTAAAATGTACGATCTTTTGATTTGTTTTCCAAAATGTATTTCAGTTCTTCGAGTAAAATATTAAATTAAAGGCTCTGTATACATTTACCATGTTGAAAACCCCTAACCCCGTACACTCGGTTAGATAGAATTTGTTGTTTGTAGGCCTAAGTAGTCTCTTTTGAAAAATGAAGTAAATAAAAAGAATTGAAAACAATAAACAACGATTAAAACATAGTAGTTGATTTCGTACATTAGCTTTCATACTTCAACAACAATTAAATAAATACTAGGGGAGACCCCTGCGTGCTCCGCACGCCCCTCCCCCAAACTCCCTGTTGGAACCCGGTGTGCGCCGTTGGAACCCGTTGTGTAGTCAGCAAGGCTCAGGACTACACTTTAATTAAACCTAACCTAAAGATTAGAAATACTAATAATTGATTTAAAATTTGAAATAAACTGTTAATGGAAATATTAAAGACTACAGCTGATTACTGAACCAACAATAAACATTATTTATTTATTTTGGATCAGTCTAGGCCTAACTGAAAATATATAGAGAGTTGTTGCCCGTCAATACTCGGCGGATACAGCTTCATTCGTGGTGAGTGGAGCGCTAGGCAGATGGTGCGAAACACGTTTACAATGTTCTTTTTAAAATGCTATTTCCTTCCAATTATTTTTCTTGTAGCAAAGTTAAAGAAGAAGAAAATGGATTCGACAATCAGTGAATTTAACTAATATTTTATAGAACATAATCTAAATTGTTGGGATATCAATACAGATAGGAAAGAAAGGAGAAAAACCATTACCTTGTGTAAGTAATACAGTTGCCAACTACCATGAAAAACATTGTATTGACTTGTAGTAAGTACTGTGAAAAATCACCGCACGGCAGATCAATTTTATTTACGTCAGACAAACTATAAATTTGTTTGTTATAGTGAGTTTTTAGGTTTCCTGTAGTCCTATTTAAAATTGAAGGAATATTTGTAAAATGTTGCATTTATGTAGACCTTAATTATTATATATCAAGAACTTTGTTTGTTTTAGTGAGTTTTTAAAGGTAT
>JAGFPH010004891.1:32453-44657 GCA_018207615.1 Philaenus spumarius | reverse complement strand
AAATGCATTTGCTGTGCATTATCTTTAACGCTCTACAATTACTACACTCTAAGGAATCGAAATGGGGTTACTACCCCTATTCAATAAATATAAATTTAAACTAACATCCTACAAGCTAAAAATCTAAAATTATGTAGTATTATTTTTATCAGATATAAAAACCATTTGAAATTTGATTATTTAAGTGAAATTGAATAACTACCCTTATAATTCAATAATAATCGATACATTTACTTTTTCCATATTCTCAAAAACTACTCAACTAATTTCACTAAAAATTTCACAACTTACAAATATTAGTATCAGGATTCATTAAAGATTATGGTCACTAAAATCAAAGAGATTAAAATAGAGTAGCACCCATATAAAACACAATAAATTGCACTAACTTTCTACAAATTTAAATTTGTGTAGTATTATTTTTAAGTGGCATAAAAACCATTGGCAATTCGATTACTTAAGTCAATGTAATGAAATGGAACAACTATCCTTAAAATTAAATCAAGCAATAATATCGAAGCAAGATATTAATGCAAGATAAGCCTAGAATTTTAATGAAACTTGCATTCGTGATTATTTATAAATAAATTATATAAAAAATGTCTGGATTGAAGTGAATACAATTATTTTAACTGTTTTAATTTTAAAAATCGGCATTTATAATGTTTTTGTTTTAAATCAACGTCTAATAAATGGCTTAAAAATACGGCGGGATGATGAATTAAACGGTTGGTTTGGAAATTTGGTTTGTCCGTCTGATTTGAATTTAAGTAGGACTATAAATAAGTTATATTTGGTTATACATGTACAGTAATTACAAATCAGATTTTATTAACCGTTATGTTTTTTGTTTTATGTCAAATCAAACGTACTCGGAAGTATAGCTTAGATTGTCTTATAAATTACCGCATTGTTTCAAGTACCGCATTATCTTGAAAAAAGATCGAGAAAACAAATTCCTTCGAGATAACGAAAACAAAGGAGAAAAACGGATGAAAGCAACTGGCAGGTGGCAACAACACTACTAGTGCCTAGCTGTTGTACCTAATCCTTCCTTCTTCCTGAAGGACTTGGTATCCGTTTCAATGGGCGCTTCCTTCGCGCAAAACGAATGGAAACCGTGAAGGGAAACAACCAGTTTTCGAACTTGCATCCTTTCTTGGATAAAAACTAGCTCAGGTAAAAGCTTGGGTATTTAATGAAATTAAACGCAATTCCAAAAAATAAGTGTAAAAATGTTTGTTGTTTGCAGATTTAAAACATCGTAACAAAGTGTCGTATCTTATAGGCTCCTATACAGTGTCTTTTTTTAATGGGCCACCATTGTTATATTGTAATGTAAACTAAATAGTTAGAACATTTTTGTACCCTATACTAAATTAACAATAAATAAATATACATTTTTATAATTTGAACTACAATAATTATATAGTTACGGGTAAAGTACACGAGGTAATTTTGAGTTTGCACTTGTCTTTCTAAATTTAATATTTTTGTTGTTCATTTTAAACGTTATACGGGTGTTTGTAAAGTCTGGAAAGTTTGTATATACGAAAGGTTTCATATGTCGTATATAATAAAAATTTGAAGCTAGGTGTGATTCAAGAACCTACTTTATGTAAAATTACTATTTTATTAAGATTTCAAAAAATTTATCCGCCATTTTAGATCCGCCATTTTGAATGTAACTTTTTTTTATTGAGAAGGTGGTCATGTGATACATCATTTCGATGTAGAATTTCAAGAGAAAACCAACGGTGAAATTTGCACATCCATATCTTTAACTGATTAAAATGGCGGCCATAAACAACGAAATTGTGTTTCCGATTTTGCCCCATTTTGGTGTACTATTTTTTTAAATATAAGTGGTATTTTATATTTCAACTTGACTTTTTTAAATCGATTTATTTATATTTATATGTTACTTTAAATGATATATGTTGAAAACGGACGCTTTGTATAAAGCAATGTTTATATTATATTAAATCCAATATCTGTAAAACACACTTTGAACAAAGTATAAGAGGTATTTTATATTTCAACTTGACTTTTTTAAATCGATTTATTTATATTTAATTATAACGATATCTGTTGAAAACATAGCCTACGCTTTGTATAAAGCTGTGTTTATATAATATTAGATTTAACATCTGTAATACACTCTTTGAACAAATGTAAAAGGGGTATTTTATATTTGAACTTAACTTTTTCAAATCAATTTATTTATGTTTATACTTTATTTTAAACGATACAATATGTTGAAAACCGACGCTTTTTATAAAGCTATGATTATATGATATTAAATTTAACAACTGTAAAACACACTTTGAACAAAGTATAAGATGTAATTTTATGTTTGAAATTGTCTTCTTTTAAGCGATTTATTTATGTTTATTTTTTATTTTAAACGATTTAATATGTTGAAACCCGTCGCTTTGTATAGAGCTATGTTTATATAATATTAAATTTAACATGTGTAAAATACACTTTCAACAAAGTATAAGATGTAATTTTATGTTAAACTTGACTTTTTTTTATGGATTATATTTAATTTTAAACGTTGTATGTTTGTTTATTTGCGAAATACAAAACATATACAATGTACAATAATAATAATGTTTGATTTTGTATAAAAATGTTTTAATTCATAATATCCTTTCATTTCATATATTTCCTGCTTACAATTATTGTCCACAATATAAACATGGTCATATAAAATATTTAACTACTCTTCCGATGCATCATGACTACACTTATACGAAGGACTATTTAACAACCAACAAAATACTATAGAAATTACGTCGAATATATTCAAACTATGTTAAAACCTATAACAACAAAAATAATTGGAAGATATAGTTACACAACGGTGGGTGAGTACAAGTGAAAAAAGGTGACGACTCACAACACATGGTAATCCATAAAACGTTAATTATGTTTTCATAAAACGTTTTATCTGCTATACACGTTGTGTGTAATGTTTATGAGTAAGTTTGTCACCACTGTTTTTTTGTTTTTTGTTTTTTGTCTTAAAAATGGTATTATTTTCCAAATAAAAGGAGGGTATGATATTTACTAAAATTTTCGCTAAAATATCGAAAACAGCATATTATAAATAATAACTAAAACAAACATAGTTTTGAAATTCTTACATATATCCTAACTGAAATACCAATACTGAAATATTAATGAAGATCGTTTAGAAAAATACGCTTATTATGCCGAACATACCGTTTTGGCGCGTAAATTGTCAATATATTTTAGAGCCTTATATAAGGGTAATGAAACGTACAGAGAAAAACAAAAGATCAAATTATTTGTCTTTTAAAAATATTAAATCTAAATTTAAAAAAATAATAATAGTTAATTTATTCTTCAAAGTAATTTTTTTCTAAACGATAGAGGCCTATCATAAAATATCGTTTTATTGCACCAATGTTTGGTACCCACTATTTATAGTAAAAGTTGTATTTAATTATGATTGTTTAGATAGATGTGGGATAGCATGCTGTATATTTATGATACATTTTATTGCGATCCGTTCTCGAGAAAATCGATTATGGGAGGCAGACAAACAAGTAATCCTATAAGGGTTCCGATTTTACATTTAAAGTACGGATACACCCGAAAAATATTAACCATTTATAGTTACAATGTAAATGTTATCATTTGATTAAACATTGACAACTTATATATTACTTACTTAAACATAGGCACATTATATTACTGTGATTAAATACTTATAGGAAATACCAAAGAAAAACTAGTAGCCTAAATTAGAGAGGTCCTTGCTTAACATGGTGATATCATTCTTCAAACTTTGTATCATTCTCCATACTGTTATCTGTACGTGTAGTCTAAACAGTTACTGTGTATAATATATAACTCGACAAAAACAATGAATTGGATTGCAATCGGGAAGGGCCTCACTCGTAATCACTCGTGGGTTGTCATTCGTAATATAGTTCTCGATTCCTGAGACATACTCTACAAACATGTTTAGTTTAAACCATGTATTAAAACTATTATACACACCTATCTTGTATCTCGCTATACCTAGATCCTAGATTTTATGTGTTAGTAATAAAAACAATACATAATAACAAACTATTATTAATTGCAATTGTATTAAACTTTTTTAAATGAAATCTTTGCAGAAATATATCTAAATTATATTATATTTACATTCCCCTACCATATATAATACAAAGGTAATGCCTTGTTATTTGAAAACATTTCTGAATTTTTATTTTATTAGGCTCCGTCTTTTAAAAAATAAATTTTTTTTAGCTGCTGTAATAGAGTGTTACGTCCTTACCAAGGTGGTTAAGTAGTACGCTATGATTACTTTGTAATTAAGGAGTTATCAAAAACAGTATATAATGGTATAATTTTATGTGATCCAATCTATAAATGAAGTCAAAATGTATTGCTAATTTGTTATCAAATACAAAAAAGCAGTGTTATGACCATGTTATATTAAATTAATAATTAGCTACCACACACAGTTACAATAAAGTACGAAACTTATAAAAAATGCTCTAGAAGGTAGAAGATTTTAGGATTAATTGGATAATGGATAGTTTGATAATGGACACTGTGTAAATCCATATTAATAAATAAAAAAGGTAAAATGTGTTTGTATTAAATAAACTTATTTATATTTAGGTATATTTGAACTATGTTTGAGTTGTTGGAAAGCTCTTTTTCCAATGGATCTTTACAACTATCGGAAATAGCTTTTCTCAGGGCATTTTGTCAGCAAATTCAACTCTTTCACACTTGAAGATATTAAAAACATCTGATCTTGTAAACATATGACAATTGTGTTAATTTAGAGTTTATTAATATAATATTTGAGTCAAAGTTTATTATACGATAATGTAACTTAAATATCAACTACATTTATATTCCCAAAAAAACTGTTAAATAAATCTACCAAAATTAGCTAATTATTATATATTATTAAGATGAAATGGGGAGAAATAAATGTATTTACATTTAAAATTACTACTAATAATAATAATTTTAAAACGTTTTACGTACGAGCAGTATTGAAGGTAGCCACTAATTAGACAAACTATTGTTGGTTTTAAAATCACGATTCAATAAGCACATCTTAAAAGTCAAAAAATACAACAACCTTTAATATACACAAAATGTAAGAAAATTCATTTTTAAACATTTCCCGTATCAGCAATGTTGAAGGTAACCACCAATTAGACAAACTAGATGTTGAATTATTTGAAAATCCTGACTACATACATGAACCTTAAACATAAAAAGTCAGTTTTAATATTTTAAATTAGTCTTTAAGACTTTTCCTGTATTGTCCACTGAACATGTTATAGGTTATAACTACTAAGATATGTGATATGTTTTTCATACGTTTTTTATATCAAAGATAACATACAGACACATCCGTATATACGATTATTTACATAATATATTTAAAACATATAACTCTGTCAAAAGAACGCAAATACTAATATAGAAACTACCATGTCTTACATTTCACGCACTTTTAAACCCACTTTGCCACTGGGTCCAATAAAGTATAAAGTGAACGTATTCATCTAATTTATAAGATCGAAAATCGGAGATACACAAGACATTTGAGCTCACCGTATAAGTGGGTTCAAACTACTGCTGGGTCCATAAGTGTTTGAACACCTATATATATATATATATGTGTGTTTGTGTGTAATTCTGTAAGTTAAATGTTTAACTGAAAATTTTGAGAGTTTGGTAATTTGCATGATGGTGGGAAAGTGCTCAAATTAAAGGTCTTGATCCCAGGGATTCGGGATAAATACTAGTATTTCCAAAAAGTTACCAGCAAACGAGAAATAACGTAAAACATCCCCCTAAAGAAAATCATGGAATCATGGGTATTTAAGAAAGTTTGATTTGTTTCAAAAATGTGGTTCTGCTTGCTTTAAAACCACGTGATAGATAGTAACAAATGGTTTATAAGCCAGCTACTGACCACTCTGCAGTATGTACCATAATAAAACAGAAATAGACTTTTTCCAAATAATTGCTTGTTTTTCATTTTACTTTGGAAATAACTGAATCCTGACTTTAAAATGTTAAAGAATAAAATCTACTTTTGTTACAATCTTAGTTTCAAAATAAAAGAAAAAATAAGCGAGTAAATTATTGTTTTCGAATTAGCTTTCAAAGATATTTTCAAAATTTTAACCAAAAAAACGTGACCCCGACACGCTACGATTTTTAAACTCTCAAAATCAGTTTTCCCCAGAAACATAAAACCATACCAAACACTGAATTTTTAAAATATTGGTCCAAATCGTGAACCCGACGCGCTACGACTTCTTAACTGTCAACATTGTTTTTCCCGTACCCAAAACATATAAAACGATACCCCACACTGAATTTAAAAAATGTTGATACAAAAACGTGACCCCGACGCATTACAACTTTTTAACTGTCAAAATTGGTTTTCCCTTACCCAGAAACATATAAAACGATACCCCACACTGAATATTCAAAATTTTGTTACAAAAACGTGACCCCGACATGCTACGACTTTTTAACTGTCAAAATCGGTCTTCCCGTACCCAAAACATATAAAACGTTACCCCACACTGTATTTTCAAAATTTCGATCCAAAGCGTGACCCCGACACGCTACAACTTTTTAACTGTCAAAATCGGTTTTGCCGTACCCAAAACATATGAAACGATGCCCCACTCAGAATTTTCAAAATGTTGACCTAATATTTTCAATGTTTTGACCAAAAAATTTGACTCCGACGTGCTATGACTTTTAAACTCTCAAAATCAGTTTTCCCGTACCCAAAAACATGTAAACCGATACCCCACTCTGTAATTTCATGTAACCCCGGCGCGCTTCGACTTTTTAACTGTCGAAATCAGTTTTCCCGCACCCAAAAACATATAAAACGATAACCCATACTTTATTTTCAAAATTTCGATAAAAAAACGTGACTCCGACTTTTTAACTCTCAAAATTGGTTTTCTCGTACCCAGAAACATATAAAACGATACCCCACTCCATATTTTCAAAATTTTGATCCAAAAACATGACCCCGACGCGCTACGACTTTTTAACTGTCAATATCTGTTTTCCCGTACCTAAAACATATAAAACGATACCCCACACCATATTTTCAAAATTTTGATCCAAAAACATGAGCCCGACGCACTACGACTTTTTAACTCTCAAAATCGGTTTTCCCGTACCCAAAAACATATAAAACGTTACCCCACAATGTATTTTCAAAAATTTCGATCCAAAGCGTGACCCCGACACGCTACAGCTTTTTAACTGTCAAAATCAGTTTTCCCGTACCCAAAACATAAAAAACGATACCCCACACTGAATTTTTAAAATTTTGATACAAAAACGTGACCTCGACGCGCTACGACTTTTTAACTCTCAAAATTGGTTTTCTCGTACCCAGAAACATATAAAACGATAGCCCACTCCATATTTTCAAAATTTTGATCCAAAAACATGAGCCCGACGCGCTACGACTTTTTAACTCTCAAAATCGGTTTTCCCGTACCGAGAAACATATAAAACGATACCCCACACTGAATTTTTAAAATTTTGATACAAAAACGTGTATGTATAGGCCTATATTTGATATCCCAAACTGTAGGTTGAAACCCTAAAACATACAAACTTAATTTTGGACCTTTGCTCAACTCACGTTAGTGGTTCAGCGGCGTGGTCGAATTATTTAAATCTATATTGAAAGCTAACACAATTAGCAAGTTATATAACCAAACAATCAACTCCTATAAAAGCTAGTGTACGTCCGTAAGTACATACGTGAGTAACATATAATACAACAGCTTATTTCACCCATCATCTGTAATACTTAAACAAACTCAGTGTAGCTTTTATAGTTTGGGGTTATGTTTACAACTTCAATCGTTATAATTTCTTGTGAAGTAGATTTTTTTAAATATGAGCTAAAGAACTAATGTATGCTATAATAAACGTTATAATATTTGCTTTGGGGTTACAAACTGTGTATAAATACAACCTTTTATCATCAATAATAAAATAAATATATTTGTTTATAGGCTACTAATTTGAAGAAGAGATATCTATTCGTTTAGTTTTGGAAACATTCTTACATCTTCGTATAGCATATAAACATTTTCAATTATTAATTTCTTCTAATATTAATATCTTTTAAATCATTTGATCTATCAATATGAAATAGAAAGCAATTAAAAGATAGTATTTTTATCTTTCTTTAAATATATAATAACGTATGTAGATAGAAATGTTTAACAAATAGGCCTACAGTTTTATAATCCTTATTATTGTACACATTTACCGAGTTAAAAATCCCCGTCAGAATAGTGAGGTAGGCCTAGATAAGTATAACTTAATGTTGTTTTTAAATAGTTGGTTTTGTAAATAATGTATTTTTGATTAATTAATTTATGTATTTCTGCATCTAATTAATCAGCCTGTGATGTTTCACGGGGGCTTACTAGTAATATTATATTTGTAAATTAAATAATATCGTAATGAAACGTGTTAAATTCAAATTAGGTCTATAATATAAACTAAATTAGAAACATTGTAAAATGAATAAGGCTTTGAAAAGTTGTCCGTTATGATATGATAGCAACCCTGATTATTACATGGGGGGGATTAATAATGGGAGGGACCAACCATCGGTCAGAGGGCGTGGTGTAATGGCTGCAGCAAGAGCAATCATTGGTCAGAGGCGTGGTGTAATGGCCTGTCTCAGTTCCGCTCTGATCCTGTCTCAGTTCCGCTCTGATAAAACTCTGCGCTCCCTTTGGAGTGTTTAAAATTTTTGAGTTACAGCCATTTTGATTTTTTCAAAATTGATTTCGAGTGGTTCAACCAAATATCGTTGTGTGGCATATCGTTTGAAAGCTTATTTAATTATGAATCCAAAAAGATTAATAATTAATATTAAAACAAAAATAGTACAGCAAAATGGGGCAAAGTCGGAAAACACGATTTCGTTGTTTTTTGGCCGCCATTTTTAATCGGTTAAAAATATGGATGTGCAAATTTCACCGTCGGTTTTTTCTTGAAGTTCTACATCGAAATGATGTATCACATGACCACCTTCCTATTAAAAAAAAAACAAAGTTACATTCAAAATGGCGGATCCAAGATGGTGGATACATTTTTTTATATCTAAATAAAATAGTATTTTTGCATAGAGTAGGTTCCTCAATCACATCTACCTTCAAATTTTCCTTATATACGAAATATTAAACCGGTCCCAGACTTAATTGACACCCTATGTATATAATTGTAGTTCACACTAGAAATGTACATTAGTAGGTTTGTAGAAATACCGCGTAACTCAGTACAATATAGTGCACGGAATTTAAAAGTAATACGTTACATTAACACAAAATGACTTTCTGGGAAAAAAACAATGAAAGCTTTCTTTTAATAGGTGTGAACCGGGTACGACAGCTAGTAACACCAATGGATAAAATTTGATTATATACGTTATTTCATACAATTATGTCCTTGACCTACATCCCTGTTTTTCCCTACCCTAATCGCAGCCTCATTGATCCGTTGCTGTAGCTCCTGCTCTTGACGATCAAGGACCCTTAAATTATAGCCACGCCTCTTGCCACCTCCCGTCTCTGCGGACCAGTACCGAAATCGAGTTTGTTGTTTCATACTTTAAAGTTAACTTTGCATGATTTTCTCCATCACAGGTTAAAATACAGGTAGTTTCTACTCATACATTAGTGTTGAGGGAAGCTCTGGGATTCGTTATAAGAGACTATACCACCCCACTTCTAAACGGTCTGATCTCCCTTCAAGCGCCAACACATAAAATATACTATTATCACAATGAAATGTGAAATGTAGGGCATAGAGTCCGGGTACACTCCAACGAAGGGTCGACCACAAACATATTTCGTAAAGGCTGACCAAGAGTCTGCGCCTTTTTTGATTGACGGCTGGGACTCTTTGTCCGTCCTTTACGATTGTACCTGGCGCTAACATAACCTAACCTAACAAATCTGTCTAAAGGTACACACATGGAATTATCAATATATAAATAGACCATAGCATTGAGTTATGTCCAGAGTGTTGGTCTTTTCACTAACCAGTGGAAAGCCAAATTTTTTCCCGTCCCCTAGCCTACCTATGTCAAAATATCCTGGGTAAGAAACGTAAGTCCTCCCTCGCAATCCAGGTAACCAATGCCTGAAGAACCAGACTCGTCCTCGAGCCAAAATTTATATAGCTGTAAAGCATGCTACCCTACATAATATATTAAAATAACCAGAACTAAACGAATATACTAAACTTTGACGGACAAAGTTTGGAACCCCTAAAATATATTTCGAGTACTGTCGAGTAGGATGTACGACAGAGAGTCCTCGGGTACCCTGCACAAGGATCGATCGTAAAATATTTTAGCAAAGCTGGACCCAGGGTCCCCGGGCCACATACAAACTGCCCAACCTTTTTGGGTCATTTTTAATATACAAACTGACCGACAAGGTACAGGTATAAAAACAAGGGACAGGCCGGGGTGTCGGAGACATACAAACTGCCCTACTTTTCTACCTGACACAGGTACGGGATATTTCCCTCCGAATTCCCTCATACCAATAAATAGTTTGTATTAGATAACAACTAGTAAACCAACTTCGTTTGCATACATTGTTTAGACATACAAAATAATACAGATAATTTATGAACCAAGTTGAAACAGCCAGTATATTCGTGTATTTATTTAACTGTTATTCTTATCTAATATGTAACCTAATCCAACCTAACCTAACCCAACCCAACCAAACCTAACCTAACCTAACCTATTAGATAAGCACGCAACGGTTCCTATTTAGATGTATTACCATAGCAACCAAATTGGCAAATTTATAATCAGGCAATTAGTCTTCGAAACCAAACGGTTTTTAGGTTATTTAACTGCAAACGCAAGCAACGAAAAAGGTAATTTAAACATCTATCATTATTAAAATTATGCAAGGTTTATTCTTTACTAGGCCTATTTTACTAGTATGAAACACCGCTTTAAAAAATCACATTTTGGTCATGTTTTATATCTCGAAAATTGCCTCTCTTCCGTATAAAAATATAAAATGTCTGTCCTATAATCAATCACCATTCCCGTGAAAATATTATTTTATACAATAATCGGTTTGCATTTGCTTTGCCGCGTGGGTTGGTGAATGTAAAGTGTTACCTGACCTCGCTCAAGAAGAGACACACAGTCGCACGAGCCTATACCGGGACCTTGTTCGCGCAGTATTGATCCTGTCATAGTCCTACCCCACTCATTTGGGCCTTGTTATTTGACGGCTCGTATTTTAGGAAAGTTTTAGGACGTACTTTATTTCTACTCGGATAATTCACAGACTACGGCAAATACAATATTAACAATACAAAACAAATATGAAAGTACAAACAACAAAACAAAAAGTGGAACAGGCGAAGTAACACGGCAGACTTTCAGCTGATAGATGTAGCAGCGTTGCCAGATTGTTCGGAAAGTAAAAGTGCTGACAATTTATGTATGTTAACAAACTCAAAACATAGCCTATGTTGATTGCAGGGTTGAAGTAGTTTTGGCTGTAAAGAATGCAGTAATGTTCAATTTGACAACGTTGTATATATTCTTAATGTTTCTTTTTTTGTTAGTTTCAATTAAATGTGTTTTTTTTTCAGCGCTGAGTTGTTATTTTTACATATTTATTAAGATAACTACACGTTTTCACTTATAATTTCTATAATTTTATGTCTCATATTTTGTTTGCCATCGTTATTATTTACCTTTTTGGTGTCAGAGAAAGTACTTTTCTTTAGTGCAAGTTTAGTGTAAACCTGCATTTTGGGTTTTTTCTCTCGTAATTTCTATTGTTTGCCTGCCGAGGAAATATTTTTAGAAGAGAGAAAGAAGTAGAAAAAGAAAGAAGAGAAATAATCGAGTGAATAGTGACATGGAACACAGAGAAGGGGAGGGAAGAGAAAAGAAAAGAGGGGCTGGAGGAGAAAGGAGAAAAGAGACGGAAGAGGCTAGTGAAAATGGAGTGTGAGGGGAAAGAGAGAGGGAGGGGGAGAGAGATAAAAGAAAATTTAAGAGAGAGAAAAGGGGAAATAAGAGATGACGATGGGAAAGAGAGAGGTGGAAAAGGAAAGAAAATAAAGAGAGAGAAA
>JAGFPH010004890.1:82107-99030 GCA_018207615.1 Philaenus spumarius | reverse complement strand
TCTTTATAACTTTTTGAACTTTAATTGACATTTTTAAATTATGGGGTTTTTGACCTGTAATGGATTGTATTTACAACTTTTTGAACTTTAAATAATATCTAAACCTGTCCTTTTAAAGAGTTGTCACTCAATACGAGTTCACATTTAACCCTCCCAGTGGCAGACTGCCCAAAGTGACGTTCTCTCAGGCGCAAGATGCAGCTATTTCGACAATTAGCGAGAATTTGCATACATTTGCATTTTCGATTAATTAATTCACTTAGAATTATCCAATCGTAATAAAACCGGCACCGTTGGAAAGAAAATGAATTAAACTTTAATTTTTGTATTTAAAACTTTTTCGTAAAACGTATAATTACATACGTAATCATCGTTTCAATATTATAGAATGTCAAACAGCTGTTTTCCGTGCGACATTGCGATGTTAAGAACGTAAAAACTTCATCATTTTCAACGGTCTGCAACTCCTCACAGTTATCAATTGTCACAAAGATCATCACAGCATTGGATTCATGAGACTTTTATCTTTCAAAGTGGTATTTTTAAATCATCTGTGACTAGATTAGTTTATGAGATCTAGAATTTAGAATAAAGGCTTTTATTGGTCTAAGATTGGGCCAATAAGGAAGCATTTTGTAAATCGATTTTTACTATCAGAAATCGATTTATTCATAAGCTGTTTAATATACTGTTTTAAAGAGAAAATTCCAACGTTTATTCTATGTTCAGTTCAAATAATTTAGGTGAAATTTAGTTGGCACAGACATAATGTAAATGAAGCGGTCTATACCGTCTATAGCCTAAAAACCATTTTACACTCTGATCTCAAAGTGTTCACTGTAAGTTTTATTCGTCTTGATATTTTAGTGAATTGAAAGTGTTTATCTTATATATAAAATTCTCGTGTCACAATGTTCGTTCCCGTACTCCTCCGAAACGGCTTGACCGATTCTCATGAAATTTTGTGAGTATATTGAGTAGGTCTGAGAATCGGCTAACATCTATTTTTCATACCCCTTAGTGATAAGGTCTACGCCCCAGTGGCCCTCAAAGTTTCAATGTTAATCTTATGGAAGGTCAATCTTAAGGAAGAAGAAGAAAGATTTCTTTTGATTTTATCATGGGCACAAAAAACAGCTGTTCGTATGAAAAGCTTAAAACAGCTGATTTTGATCAACAACTGATTTGGATCAAAAACTGAATATAATTTTAGGTTAGGCCTACAATGAACATTTTTTTTTTTTTTTTTTACAATGAACTAAAACACTTGGGCTAATTATTAGTATCAGGTTGATTTGTCTATCCGTGCAAAGCCGGGTCGGGCCAGCTAGTAGTTTATAAAATAGTGTTATATTGTGTTTTAGTTATAAATAAATAAGTGTAGATTGTGTTTGAGTGAAATTAGGCTTATAACAGTGTTCTAATAAAACAGTAAGTGAAGAAATAACATTAGGTTTTTAGCCTAGAAATAAGGTTTTTAGGTCAAATTGCCGCTTTGATATTTTGATTTTTCATTACAAAATGTAAAGTTATTTGAAAGTGGGTAGAATGCTATTCGATTCTACATTTCATTCTCGAATTTTTGGTATAAAAAAAAATTGTTTGAAGTAAAAAATTTTTAGGCCTAGTCACTTTGAACTTAGTCTGATTTGCAGGTTATGTAGTAAAAACATTCAAAGTGTTATTTTGAACTAAACAATTGTGAAATTGAAATACATTTTTACATATTTCTATTTAGAACTAAATTATAAAACTTTTGTGTATTTTGAAAAAAAAATACAAAAATGTTTTACTATTTTTTATGTAGGCATAAAATTGTTTTTTTTCCTTCCGTTACTAAACATTTTTTGCTTTCTAAGCTAATAACTTTTACAATTTCAAAAGAAACTAATTTTTAGTGGCATATTTGAATTCTTTGAAGTTTCTTCTACAAAAAAGCTATGGAACACTTTTGGATTGGAGTTCATTTACTATTTTTGGCGAATTTTTAAAAATATGCTTGCAAAACGCTAAAAACAGGCTTTTCAATTTTAGCTTTAACCATGCCACTTGGAGGGTTAAAAATTAAGAGTTTTTTACCAGTATGTTTTTTTTGACTATCTTTACAACTTTCTTAACTTTAAATACTGTCCTAGCCTAAACCTGATCTTTTAAACAGTTGTTACTCAATATGGGTTAACATTTTTAAATTATGAGTTTTTTGACCTGTATTGTTTTTCTTAATTATCTTTGCAATTTTTTGATCTTTAAAAAAATGAAACTATTGATTTAGTAAAAACCCTTAGCACTCATTAAAAAAAATGTTTAACAGCCTTACATTAAAATTTAGTCACATTCTATTGGCTCGCAAATATTTAGTTTTTAATTTTATTACAAATCAGGAGAAAACGGTTCGTAAACTCACCGCAATTTCCATTTGGCACATTAATTGGAACGCAGATATCACAGAAGGTTTCTTTTCTTTCAGTAACTTGTTCGCACTCAAGGCATGTCGTCCTGAGGAGCGTAACTCCTTGGAAGTCCTCAGAGATGAAATTATGCCCTACTTCGACTCCTCTCTCTTCTTCGACTACCTCCTCGCTCCTGTCACTTTCTCCATTTACAATTGGGTAATCTGAAATAAATTATACAATGCAACTTTAATGTGCTGCAAGCAATCTTCTTGGAACATTCTCGAGAATAACTCCATTCAGAGAAGACCAAAACGAGTGTTGTAATATGAAAACCCAAAAATTAGCAAATGTCATCAAATTTTGCATTGCGCTCCTTCGCTGGACCCCCAGATACCCGATATAGTCATATTTTTCCAATTTCTTCGAATGATAATACACATAACCTAAGATTTACCCTTGTTTGAATAATACACCTTCTCGTCTTCTACAACACCACTAAAGCTAACTGACAGCGTTGCCACGGGATCTATCTACAATAATCACACAAGTTTACTGACACTGTTGCCAGATATACCACAGTCATCACAGACAGTTCCCATGGCTAAAAAATATTATATATACAATTTATTTTTATCATATTTTATGTACAATTACTCTGGTGTCAATTTTTAGAGGATTACAAACGCCTAAATCAAATTATATAATAAAAAAAAATGCAACATAAATACAAACCTTCCCAGGTGTATAACAAATTTTAGTATTTTCCCTTATTTCATAAGAGTTGTACGTAGCTATTAAATAACTTTTTCTCCATGAGAGCATTTCGCAGATATATTACCTTTACTTATCATTATTATTCCTAATTATTTACATGCTAACTAGTTCAGATTAGTCAGTTTAATCATTTTCATCTCATGTGTGCGTGTAATGTTTTATTTATTTACAACTAGGGGGCTTTGCGATCTCTGGGGGGCTCCGTTCAACTTTATTTTTTCTTTGTCATCAAGTGAAAAAATTTATTGAATTTCTATGTTACATTTTTACTTGATTTTAAATCTAAATATTAAATTCAATTCAAATTCGACTTCATGAATTTGTGCGCCTGGAAGTTATGCAATACGTCTTCACTACGCAATACACGGCGCCTGGAAGTTAAGCAATGGTCACCGCTACGTAATACACGTATTTAATCTATTCTTATTACTTTATAATTATGAGAAGAAGTGGAAAAACTTTTTTATATAATAGAGAGATTTGATTTCTCATGTTTTGTTGTTGTTGATAGTGTTTCGAGTTGTGTGTTTCTTGTTAGCAAATTTCCATAGGAAAGATGAGCTATTGCAGTGACCCTTATGGACCCTTAAGGTCTAAGGTCGGAAGTAGTCAATGAGCATCAATCATGGTCTCCGGAACACGTTTTGGAGATACAAAACGTCACATCAGCGGTTCAGTTGCGTGGTCAAATTATTTTTAAATGTTGACAATGGAGGGTAAGAACCTCCGAAACTGGTAGTTACATAGATTAGTCGTAGCAATTGTTAGTCGCCATTCCGAATATTGATAACTAATTATTAGATTTATGACTTACCGTCTTCAATATTCCTTTATCGTTGTTAAATAATGGCCGTTTCAGCTATTCAGCCATTTTCAAATTTATCAGGTTTTCCTTCATCACTTACACGTAACTAACACAACGATTATATAATAAATAAATAAAACACAATTACACGTATTGCTTAAACTCGTGGTGAGTGACCACATACGACGCTGTCCCGGTACGCACTCATAGTATGCAAGCATAGACGGTACCCTCGAAATATTACATCATTGTAAAAAGGGAAAGTTGATGAACGCGCTAGAACAGTTCGAAATATACAAGAACTATAAAATAGCAAGTTATTATTAATTGAAAAACTAAATTTTGAATCTAATGCGTTATACGACACCGTATTGACACATGTTGATAACCTATCATCCCTTCCAGTCGATTAACTTGCATACCATCAGTGCGTACTGGGACAGCATCGTATGTAGTCGCTCTCTAGTAATTAGCTTAAGCAATACGGGCGTGTAAGTGTGTTTTTATTTATTTATTGTGTAATCGTTGTGTAATTATGCGTGAGTGTTTGTGTAAATGACGAAGGGAAACCTGAAAATGACTGAATAGCCGAAACAGCCGTCGTTTGGCGACGATAAAGGAATATTGAAGAAGGTAAGTCCTAAATCTAATAATAAATTAGTCCTTGTTGACAGTTTTTAATGTATGTTATGTCGTTTGTATTAACTAGTTCAGGAGGCAATATCATCATGAATACCCTATTATAATTCTCCAGTAAAGTATAAGATTACCTTCAACACCATCGGTTTACTAAAAATTTCAACTGCAGAATTTTTGGAAATTGAGGGGTATAATGGTGTATTAGCAACTTTTTAGAAATATTTCTACAAAGTAGAAAAGAAGAAAATTATTTGATATTCTTTATTAAAGCTCTTTAAAACGATACCGCACATCGTATCATTCAACTTTTTTTAGGGCACCAAACTTTGGCCTCCTCTAAATGTATACAGTAGAAGCCCTCTTAATCGGCTGTTAAATCATACCAACTGGACACTCCTTTATAACACACAAAACACCCCATTAAATAAATATGAACAGGAACACCTCTTGAAATTGATCAAATAATCCCGATACGAGTTTCAAAAGATTCGTTTCATTCTCCTTATTAGAAAAGCTCCTTTGCTAGGTAACAGTTTAAGAACTGGTTTATTATGATTTGCAAAACCTTTGACACATATCGATCAAACTGAATGGCTCGATCAAGGGAACTAGATAGATTGATCAGAACCTTTAAATAGATTTGAAGTTTGAATCAGAGTTGCCGCTTGTTTTACACCGATGATCGTACAATACAGTAAAAACTGTGGGGCGTGGGAAATTCGATTTCAGGTAGGAAAAAAATTGTGACTTTAGGCTACAAATATCATGACTTTTTGGAGACTTTTGTGATTTTGGAGGACTGGTGGACACCCTGACAATCAATTAATACAACTGAATTAGAGTTTTTGATCTTCTGAAGAAGTAAAATTGTACTTACTGGCCGTGACGTGAGTGATGTGGGTTCTCAATCCCGGGATTCGGGATCCAGGTCACTTTTGGGTACAGTAATCAAGGGATTAGTGTATCTCAATCCTGGGATTGACGGGATTGCAAAAACAAATTTTTTTACAATTTTTGTGTGATTTTTATGTTTACTTATTGCAAAAATTGCCTATAAAAAATTATTTGTGAAAATAAAATTTCAAAGTTTGGTATTTAATTATTTAATGTCATAAATTATAGTAAAGTATCTCATTTTCTATAAATTTACATCCTTTCGGAGGAATTGAAGACCTAAATTTAGTAACTCGCCGAACGCGTCTTCGAATTGACTCCAGCCCACCAATAGAATGAGAAAAAAAAGTCGTCAAAATGGGAATGTTACTAAATCCAGGTCTTCAATAAAACTAAGTCGAAATGTTTTCTAAATCCAACAGTAGTAACTCCTTTCCTGGAATACACCGTAACCGAAAACCGGAGCCGCACTGAATAGTCGCCTTATCGCTCAGAGCTTCCGCTACGTTTCATTCCCACTAATCATCCCTTCGATATATTTATTTTTAAACTTACTGATTCCTGAATCTGGTCACCAATATCTTCAGTTCCTATTGGGCTTCCGTGCTGTTATTATAGATTTCCAAGAATTGGAGGCTCGAGAGGTGCGGTCAACAAGTCAACATCACACTGCCGACTGCCGACGTTGTATTCGGCAAAATAACAGTTTGAAAATACGTAATGTTCCCCAGATTAAACTAGTTTTAGAAACTATGTAGTAGTTTGTTTTGAATGCGAATAAAACTTGTATTAACGTTGTCATTACAAAGCTGTATATGCTAGATTTTTTAGAAAAAAGGAATCCCGGGACTAATCCCGGGATTGTCTTCAGTCAATCCCGAAATCCCGGGATTGAAATTTTGGTCCGGGATTGAGACCCCTAGTGATGAATCTGTCTTGGGGATGTGCAGTGGCAAAGAGAAAGTTTGCGCATGCGCGGGACAGCTGCTAGGAGAAAAAAACCACTTAAGTTGGTATATGTCTCCCCTCTTCTACCTCTCCTCTTATGTGCATGGAAAGTTTCATCACTCACGGCCTGTACGTTGTTTGAAGCGTAATTTCCATTTACCTTGGGATCAACTGGTGCAGGATGTTTAGTTTTCTTGATTTGAAGCACTGTGGTAACTTCAAGTTTTATTTTATTAAACTAGCTAAAATTACTTGTGCTCACTAGTTGAACATTGAAGCAGGAAGGATTTTAGAACAAAATTTGTGTAAGTGGTTTTTTGATACCTATTCGATATCGGTGCTATTCAAATCGGGATTGTCATCCGGATCCAGATTTGGATTAAAATTGATCGTTGACATAAAGACTACAGCATAACACAAACGCAAATAAACAGCATTTCTTTCAACTTACCTAAAACAGGTTTTTTTTCTAAGCCGCCGTTAATTTTTTCAGTTTTATTGCGACCAATCTTCAAAGACTTTCGAACATGACCCGTCCAAGTCGGCTTGCGAGTTACAGGACGTGGAGGCGGCGCAGTTATTATAGATCTCTGTCTTTCGTTTGCCGCGACGACCTTGCTAAGTTGTTGACATGTCTCCCGGATATTGTCCAACAGACATACCAAAAGTTCATGCGCATCGTGTTGCTGGTTGCCTTCAAATATTGGATTCACATCCCTACAACAGATAATTATGTCATTAGATGGTGTACTTATGATGAAATACTTTTTTAATCATGAACTGATACAGTCTTTCGTATTACGTGGGATGAAAAAATAATATATACCATGTTTTAAAATTGAACAACTAATTATACTTTACAGTTAAAATATCAACCACTTTTCGTAGTGCGACCGTAGATTGTATTTGTGATTGGTCAGGGAAATTCTTTGAATTCTAGAATAGGATAGGGTGGTGTGAACACATTATTTGGTAGCAGGTTGATTATGGGTAGCCTATGTCAGGCATTGGTAATTCCCAAGATAACATATGCAACACTGCCTTGGTGGACCAGGGAGAGAGTAGGAGTCATCAATGCGAGACTAAAGGGTGTTATAGACTGGGCAAGTAGAATAAGCAAGCAGTTGTCGCAAGGACTGGCGAGGTTGCTACTTGCTGCAACAAATACCTTTACATGTGGCAAGTACTTGCAGCCAGAGAATCAGAAAGTACTTGCCACCAGTCACTAGTACACTGTGGGAGTACATATCATTGCAATATTTTGCAAGTAAATATATTTACTAATTTATCATTTTAAAATGTCAGATACCGACGAAGAATTTAATGAAGCTTTTAATGAAGTAATTGACGAATGTGTTGTGATTTTGAGCGAAAAATGTTATGTAAAAACCTGATGTCCGCATGCAAGCCTTATCAAATTCAATTCATTGTAAAAATTTTAATTTACTTTTAAACAATCTCAACACTACTAATTAACTTATACACCGCCCTTTGTTTATACGAACCCGACACCTATCAAATACGCTTCCATAAACTTTATTCGTAACTTTTTATAGGCCTAATCGTTAAACGGTCTACAACTTTGTATAAGAACCCAAATTTTGTATAGTTTGTTTATACATATATTTTTTATATGTAGTATACATTTTATTAAAATCAATTGAATATTTTAAAAGAAATTAAATTTTTACCGAAGACATGTACACTTTCAGATATAGTAAACGCGTGTTCAGTAAAACCAAATTTTCTCTAAAAATATTTAACTGATTTTAAGAAAATGTATACCACAAATAAATAATATATGTATAAACTAACTAAACAAAAATTAAGTTTATTATGTCACTTGGTTTGACCGTTTGACACATTTCTTGACGACGGTAGAAATTTGTTTTGCATCCATTGTCACAACTGAAAGTCCTTCACAAGTGAAAAAGACAATGAAACCTGTTTGATTTTACTGTCGGCAAGTGGCCCTGAATGGGAAAGTAACCTTATAGACATGGCAAGTAGAAGGCAAGTTACTGGCAGCAAGCACTTACTAACCAACTTTCCAGTCGTACTTGCCTCGTCTATAAGCCGCTTAACTGGTGTCCAGGATAAAAATCTCAATTAGAACTACTTCCACACCAGCGATGCAGATACTTTTGAATATTCTTCCCCTCGACATAATGAATTCAAGGTAATACTTCTGTGTGCATAGCTTTAATTTTTAAAAAGGTAAACCCAACAACGAAAGAGTGGAAGGAGAAAGGCGTAATAGAAATAAACCCAGAAAAGCAGTCACCTATACGAATGGAACCAAATTAATTCGATCACACAACTGAACCAGTGACGCAAGTTTAGCGAATTTCCAAAATTAAATTCATATGTTTTAGAATTTCAACCAACAATCTGGGAAATCGGTCTACTCACAAAGGCGCAGAATAAATGACTTTGTGTATGAAATATATTAGTAGAATTTGTTTGTACCTAGGCCTCCAGCTTTGACTCAAGCACTGCGTCGTTCCACTCGCAGCAGGAAAACTTGCTTTGCAAGTTCGTACCTCGTCCTTGAGGCCTCGGCTTATAGATTGCCGATGGGCCTCGGATCAGAAGATGCCCCACGTGGATTTGAACGGGTACTTTTACAGTATTTTATGTTTTGAGTGATTTTGGGGGAACCAAGCATGCTATAAGGTCGTGTAAACAAACTAAATGTGCAAAATAATACCCTACATTTATTTCTTTAGATAATATCCTAAAAAAAGTTTCATTCTCATAAAAATAGTTACTTCCGGCGTCAAAAAACGCCCTTTCTGTTTGTTGGACTTTTTTGGTAAATGAACTCGTCCGAACGACTAGACAACCAACGTGTGTACCAAATTTGGACCAAATCAGACTTAAAATACAGCCGTTTTAGTGTGAACACGCACACACACACACACATATATATACTAGGGGCTCTGCCCCTGGACGCTTCGCGTCCCAACCCCGCCTCGGTCTTCGGCCTCAGATGGCTGCTTCGCTTTCCTCGCAGTTGGAAAATTCGCTAAAGAATCTCGTTAATCTTGGGCTCGTTTATACATAGGAGACCGAGCATAAATCAGCTGTTTTATTTGGCAGCTGACTCAAACTCATTAAACATTATCTCCATAAGATAATATGGGAAATTCGAAGGATTATGTGCCGGAGCTTCTTTTCGGGTGAATAGCGGCTAAACGGATGATTGGATCTTAAATCTGATGAAAAATTGTTGGTCTGAAATTAAATTTTCTACAACTTTTGTATTTAAAATTTTTTGCTATCTCTTACAGTTTTCTTACAAAACGCGCTCAAAGTGAAAAAATGAAAACCTTTTAAAAATCTAAAAAATCTTTCCCGCCCAAAAAGTGCTTGCAAAATAAAAAAATGTTAATTTCTGGCAATTTTCCCAAAGGTTTCTCGTCGAGAGCTTTAATTCAAGTATAAGGTTGAGGGGGTTCCGATTACGGGAAGTGCATAATAATTAATGTCAATGAATCAGTGTTACCGTCTAGCTTTATATAAGTAGAAGATTACCGTCTAGCTTTATATAAGTAGAAGATGTGTATAATTTTTAATGACACTAAAGAGCCACACTAATAGGGAAGTGCAGAGAATCAGAGCTAGAATTAGCAACGAGGTTAAGCTCATCTGGGCACCAGGATACTGTGGAATCCAGGGCAATGAGGAAGCAGACAAGTTGGCAAGGGAAGCACAGTCCACTCTGTTTGTGGAAACTGAACCAGACAGCCAAGTTTTCGAGCAGGTAGGTCTGTAATCCGTGGTAGTCTAAGAGATAAGTGGCAGCAGGCCCGGATCAGTAGCTATTTACGCCCTAGGCCAAAGTTCTAAATTACGCCCCTCTCCGGGAATTTGGGGGTGTGGATTTTTTCATATTTAACTGTAAAACTCATGTTTTAGAGTTTCTCTGGGGGCTGTTTGGCTATTAACACAGTTTTATTTTTAGCCATTTTGAATGCATTTTTAACTATTTTCCAAGAAAAAAATGTATATCAATCACGCAATAACAGCGATTGAAATTCCAAAATGTATGAAAAGACAATACTTTTAATTTGTAGTAAGCAGATATTGACTAAAAAGAAAGCATGTTGAGCAATAAAACACACTACTAAATAAACAATACTGTCTATGTACTTACTAATAGTTGGCAATCAAAATACGTGCTGAACATAGTTTAAAATTTCTTCTTTATGGCTCTGGACCAGGCAAATGATTGAATTATGCTAGTGAAATCCAATGTTTTTATTACTTCATTTTCAAAGCTAAGAAGACCGAACTAGTAACTAGTGGTGAGGGCGGAGGGAGGGGTGACGGCAGTGACGTGATCTTGGCGTGAGTCATCTGCCACCCCGCCAGTGCAACCCGGACGCTCGACTAGAAGTACAACATTTTTGTTTTTCCCTGGGATCTGCGCCCCCACAAGCCTGCACCCTAGGCTATGGCCTATGTTGTCCTTATGGGTAATCCGGGCCCGAGTTTCAGAGAGGAGGTTGTTGGAGTGCCTCCTGATAACGGGGAAGCAGATGCTTCATAGGTCTAGGTAGAAAAGATGGAAGAACAATGGTAGGCATTCTGTTCTAAATAGCAATTTAGCGATTTTGAGCAACAGGGCCTCGTTTAACTGCAATCAGTATCGACAGAAGGAAACAGCAGTCCACTTAGTTGCTTCCTGCAAATGATACGGTCGCAGAGGACATAAGAAGTTAAACGAGGAAGTGGACCTTCTTGATCTGTTGAGGTTTGTAAAGTGGGCTGGTTGGTTCAGTAAATTGTAGGGGGCCAATAGGGTAGAAAGGCCCTTTGTGGTCTAACCAAGGGGACATATTGCTTGCCGTAGAATAAGATAGAAACCACCACACAAATATGTTTTCACGATACTACTGGAATATTAGTTGTTTTTCTACAGCGTATATTGCTAGGTAAAGTTCGTCATATCCGCACTAGTGAGGATAAATCAGCTGCTTACAACAATACAATATTGAAATAACGCCCATCTGTTTAAAACATTGTGTTGCTGTGTTTGCTTTACTTCAAGTTTAGTTGATGTACAAATGAAACAATTACCAGAGGCTTTTAAGAAAAAAGTTACTGAAATAAGTCAAGACTTATTACCGGCGAAATCTAAGTGTAAATATGAAGAATCCTATAGAAAATTCTGTAAGTGGTTAAATGAACAATGAAGTAACATTTTGATTTTGTAAAAACGTAATTTTTTTTGTTTGTTTTTAGTAAATAAGAGATAACTTTTCAATTTGTAATAATCATATTTTTTACTGTTGTAACAAATAATTTTTTGCTGTAGTATCGTGGAAAATAGTGTTCAAAACTCGTGGGAAAATGTTCTTTTCAGATGCTCGTTCTACGACTCGCAATTTAAATACGACTCACACTTTTCCCACTAGTTGTGAAATATACTATTGCAGGTTATTACTGACATATTTAGTTGGCTTGTGTGGAGATTCCTTAACTAGCTGTTACTGTTTTCTAGAACATTGTTCACAATACTGTACAATTGTTAACCCTAGAACTGGCATCGTTAAAGCTAAAATTGAAAAGCCCGTTTATAGCGTTTTGCAAGCATATTTTTAAAAATTTGCCAAAAATAGTAAATGAACCCCAATCCAAAAGTGTTCAATAGCTTTTTTGTAGAAGAAACTTTAAAGAATTCAAATATGCCACTAAAAATTAGTTTCTTTTGAAATTGTAAAAGTTTTAGCTCAAGAAACAAAAAATGTGCAGTAACAAAAGGAAAAAGTTCAACTTTAGGCCTACATAACAAGTAGTAAACATTTTTTGTAATTTTTTCGTAAGCGTAAAAAAGTTTCGTAATTTAGTTCTAAATAGAACTGTATAAAAACATTTATCAATTTCAAATTTCTTATTTTGAAAAAACCAGTTTTATGTTCCAAATACACGACTGCTAACAAATCTAGGCTTAGTTTGAAACGTAATTTACTAATATATGCTTTGCCCAGAAATGAAATATTATTATAACAAAGTGTAGAGGATAAATCAAAGAAACGAACGGTATACTTGTCTTTTCTTAGTTCACAAAAGTGTTTGAGTTATCTTTATTTGAATAACAAAATGACATCAGTGTAATGGAACTTCGCCTACGAGATAAGACGGGTCATTTGAATTGGGTGGGAATGGGACGCTCTAGGCGGTCTCACTAGATATGTACATTCTACTGCCGTCTAAGACAAACAAAAAAACTGGTTTATTCTAGTTTAATTCCCACCGCTAGAAAGACTGTTCTCTACAAAATGGTGTAAAGAAATCTATCAACACATATGATATAGTAGGCGTTATCTTGGTTGACAAATGGGCTGTTTCATTGGTTGAAAAACTGCCCAATCGCAAGGTTTACAGAAATCTTTTGAATAAATCCTGTAAAATAGTGACATCTGATATTGGAAGGCACCATTAGAAAGATAAAATCTTGACGAATCCAATGGTAGCTTTATAATCTCAAAATAAATACTTCTGTAGGTGGGCTTGAACGTTGAAGAAGTGGGAAATAACAGTATAATTGTATGCAGATTCACGCGCGGAAATACCTGTAGCCCGATATGCATATTTTAAAACGATGATTATATATGTAAATACACGTTTTACGAAAAAGTTGTAAATACAAAAATTAAAGTTTAATTCATTTCCTTTCCAATGGTGCCAGTTTTATTACGATTGGATGATTTTAAGTGGATTGAATTATCGATTATGCAAATTCTCGCTAAGGTTCGAGCGGGTTGCATTTACGCCCGAGAGACTGCAGTCTGCCACTTTGAGGGTTAAAGTCAATTTCGTAACAAGAATCACTCAGTCTGTTATCTATCTGCTTGGTCTTACAAGCGTTGACTTCTACTTGTTTCGTTCATCGAGTTTCACAACAAGAGATGTACAACATTGAGTTCACATTTACCTAAGAGCGTGGAGAAACACTTCGGGTTGGAATGGTTCCATATGATCCTTTAATTCAGAACTATGGAGTGATTCGTACAGTTCGTGAAGTCTTTCAGTAGCTAAGGCTATCTTTGCGTCGGCTCCTGTTGTTCCCAGAGAAGGCAGGTCTTTACTACTCCAACTCTTGCTTCCACCGCCGATACCACGACCCAAAGACGACGACTTGGTCTACAAAAAACATACCACAAGATATTATTTACACTCGTAATATTACATCAAGTTTTAATACAAAGCTTTGTTCAGTATATCTATACACATAAATAAGACTTTAAGTTCTCAGGAATCTTTCTCCCCCCTTTCTCATGCCTCAATTCTTGGTTGTTTTCCCGCCTTTTTATTTCATGGGATTGCGAAGACGCAAAGTTCTCAGGAATCTTTCTCTCCCCCCCCCCTTTCTCACGTAACAATTAATTACAGTAGAACCTTTCTTAACCGGTCTGGTCGGGACCGAGACCCTGGCCGGTTGAGCCGAGGTTCCCGTAAAAAATAGATTTTTGTTAAAAAATAACCTACATATTTCATAAATAAACAAGCAAATAAGACGCTGTTGCAACTAATTTTATTGTATGTACATATATAAATAATTCGACCACGCAGCTGGACCGCTGACGTGAGTTGAGCAAATTTCCAAAATTAAATTTATAGGCCTATGTTTTAGGGCTTCAACAAACAATTTGGGAAATAAGTCTACTCACGACGGTGCTGAATAGCTGCAAAATGCTTCGCACGCCAAACCGCATATTGGGAGTGTCTTCAATATTCAAAGCATTGCGTGCTTCGCACGCCATTCCGAAAATTGGGAATTACTTTAACACAGAAAGCATTGCGTGCTTCGCACGCCAACCCCGTATTGGGAGTATCTTCAGTACACAATGCATTGCGTGCTTCGCACGCCAACACCACGGTAAAATCCACCACATGGCTTTGAACCGAGTACTTTTATGGTATTTTACGTTTTGATCGATTTTGGGGGAACCAAGCGAGCTATAAGGTCGCGTAAAAAAATAAAATGTGCAGAATAACATCCTACATTTATATTTTTAGAAAACACTCTAAAAAAATTTCATTCTCGTAGTAAAAATGTAAAAAAATAGTTACTTCCGGTCAAAAAACGTACTTCCGGTTGTTGGATTTTTTTGGCTAACGAACTCGTCATTTTTTCGTGGATTTTTTTGGCCGAGCGACGTAGACAACCAACATGTGTACCAAATTTGAACCGAATCGGACTTAAAATGCGGCCGCTAGAGTGCGAACACATATATACATATATATATATATATATATATATATGAATTTTAATGACACCCAAAAACGTGTTCTAGGGACCATGATCGGTGCTCATTTGCTACTCCCGACCTAGGGTCTTACCATAAGGGCCACTGCAATAGCTCATTTTTCCTATGGAAATTCGCTAATAAACAAACACAAACAAATTAAACTTACATAAACTTTAAAAACTGAATTTACATAATATACTGTATCATTGTTTAAAAAAAATCAGGTAACGTAGTTTTTCTGTTCTTTAGCTTTCAAAGCCAAGTCTCCCCATGTTCGTACGTTCATCACGTCTAATGCTGTTGAATCTTTTTGTTGCTCAACATATTACAAATATTACATATTTTGCTCCCACGAAATTCAGTAAAGGTTTCAGACAAAGCAACAGACGAAGAAAAAGAAACAAAGGATGCCGCTTTGTTAATTGATTCTAAGAAAAAATACAGTTTGTTGCCGCAGAAGTAAGAGGGGAATCGAACTCACGCTCCCCCTCCCCTGTTCTGCCTGCCATAACACTAACACAATTCACTTTGTACAAATAAGGTTGTGTCACCCAGCTTTATTTTCCGGGAAATGTCCGTCAAACAATCAATGTTTGAAACTTCGCCCATTTACAGTAATATAATCTGGAAGAGAAAAAAAAAATCTGTTGTTCCATCGGATAGGCCGGTTAATCCGAGGACCGGTTGATCAGAAGCCGGTTAAGAGGGGTTCTACTATACTGGAAATTCTGATTTTCCACCTTTGTATTTCCGTCTGAATTTTTATTGGTTGTGCAACTTTGGTCAAAACACTTTATTTTACTAACATAGCTTCAGAGTCATAGTAAAAAAAACAGTAGGTATTGCTTGACATACCGTTTAGTTATTAAAAAGTATATAACTCATTTGAACAAAATCATACTCATGGTTTGTGGCGAATGTCACAACTGTTTGTCCCAGTCTATGTGTATTGTTTAATAGTGTAACGATAGTCTGCGACAAAAAAAAAGTTGTGACGTGTAGCGAACGTGTTAAAGTATTTTACATCGCATGAAACAAAACCATTTGATAGATTTTAATCACCTGAAGTTCTGTCATAATATATTTTTATTTCAACCAAAACATTCTGATAAAAATATCATGCCAGTAACATGAAGTAAAGAATTAACATGCACGTAGAAGTAATTTACATATTAGGACCCAATGATTTTTTTTCAAATATTTATGAACAATAACACATTTTTATTACACATTTACCTTCATATGAGGATGCCTGCCGTTAAACTCGGCCAAATCCACAGCTAAATGATGAAGATTATGCAGGAAGCTCGGAGCAAATCTTAACGTATAAAGAACACTATTCAGGAAACACGTGTTCCCGAGATTGCACAACGTAGCCACAGGCGAGATATTGTCGCTGTTGGCACTGTCATCAGGCGAACAATTCTTATGGTGCGAGTCCACCAAACCATAACCGTTCAACATCACGCCTGGTAAACAGATAAAGTTTGCGTAAGCCATAGATTAGGTAAAAATAATCAGAGACGTGTAAAATTGACAAGTTTTTATTAAATCAAAACTACAATCTATATATAGGCCTAGTGTCCAGAAATTAATGACCTAAACTTCGTCACATTATTCTATAGGTAAAAACAAACAAAATTCATCTCAACATACCTTACCTTAATTTTCAGTCAATAGTAGTACTTGTTTTTTCAATGTATGGCTACATGTTTCGCTGCCACAGGCAGCATCATCAGGCCAGCCAACAACACTAATACTAGTCCATTGTTTACATAAACATCACATACATTAAAACACAATAAACATAAATAATTGTGCAGATATAGCACTTGTCAAAAATAAAAAATAAAAATTGTTCTAGTTCACTATACTTAGGCCACATGTTACTTCACTGAGTTGTACTGTAGCCATACATTGAAAAAAACAAGTACTACTATTGACTGAAAATTAAGGTATGTTGATTGACTAAAGTAGTTCTAAAGCTAAACAATGAATATAAAAATTCATCTATATAAAGTACTAGCTGACCCGTACGGCGTTGTCCGTGGTGGTTGGTATTTTCATTCTTTTTAACATAATTGTATTCTTTTTAAGTGTTCAGTCAGTGAGTGGTATTTGGCTTTTATATATATATAGATCTTAAATAATAAAAGCACTATTGTCATAATAAAAGATCTGAAATTATGATTTTAGTAACTTTGATCCC
>JAGFPH010004890.1:53067-76917 GCA_018207615.1 Philaenus spumarius | reverse complement strand
TCATGTGTGTTTTTGTTAAAGGCTTAAGTTAGTTATATTAGATGTAGACCTAAAATAAAAAAAAAGAAGAAAAATAAATATGTTCCATTAAGGGCTTGTGTATGTAAATATTGTATATGTATATGTAAATAATGACTTGTATACACCAACAAACCGTTTTTTTGATCACCAGAAACCGTTTGAAAAATATTATTGTTCTACATCGGTTTTCAAGTTACTGAACAGGTGCAGGACACATTGTACTCAATTACGCTTAATTTTAGTTCGTACAATATTTCTACTGACATGATATAAATTTTATTTATTGTGGAACCATGCTATCGAGGTTATTCTCAAAATATTACAGAAGGTCATGAACACTTTTAAATATATTATAACTAAGCCATTTAATTAAAAAAAACATCTCTCAGTAAAGAGTCAATATATTTAACTTCAGATGATTATTAGAAAGAAGGCCTATACGTTTACTGTGCATCAAAGCCAATGTTCACCTGAACTCTGCAAAAAAATCAGCAATATGTATCGCAGTCAATAGAACACGACAAAATCGCACGGAAGATTAGCCTATATCGTACAAAATTAAGCAAACTTCAGTTTTTTTGTTAATGGTAAAAAAATCAACTGAAAAGTGTAAACGCAAAAGTAGCAGGTTATGCTTCCAGTTGAAAGGATCGAAGTGGTCGATTGTAAACGGAGACTTACAAAAAATTTGTGGCAACATGATAGTGTACCATATCACGCTACTACAATTAATTGGCAATTATTTGTACAAAACTGTGGGCAATTATGTGTACCTAAAAAAGTGATTGGAAGATGAACAAATGCTGACACGCCTCCAAGCATAACTCAGAGAGATATCAAGGACTCTGTTTACCCTCTAGCCATTAAACAATTATGTGCAGATTAATTAAACTTCACGGTTTGGAAATGATAATACACAACTTAGTTTCTGTTCAATTGTACGCACATGTTTCCTTTTTTAATTTTTGGTCATTATAAGTCTTTCAGAATCCCTTAAACTACTTAATCACAACTTAATAAAACCCTGTATAAAACTACAATGCAACTTTAAAATTTAACAGTAATAAACTTAAAAAGCGCACAGATAAAACAGCAGATTAAAGAGTAGAGTAAAGCGAACAGCCCAGCAGTAGGCTAGGGGAGAGGGGGGCACATTCAACATGGGGCACACTTAAACAGTTTAAATTTCCCTCCACTGGCAATGTTATTTGATTAACCAACAGCTGATCAATCAAGTTTCATAACTGGTTAACAGCTGGCAATAATAGATTTCCATCCATTTCTCATCATAAGTGCTTTGATATTAAATGAATTGTGTTTTGTATCCTGCAGAGTGAAAAGTTAGTTTTGTTTACAACATTAGATTTTTCTTACTCAACATTCATTGAGGTAAGTGATATTTAGTTACCCAATTAATTAAGAAATTCTGCACCTAAATATACTACAGTAGAGCGTCGATAATCCGAACGTCAATAATCCGAAACGTCAAAAATCCTAACGCTTTCTGAGGCAGCCCCTGCCTAGTGATGTAAAACGCCCGGGCGTTTAAATGTCGGGGCAAATGCCCAAATAAACGCCCAAAATCCATAAGCGCCCGGGCGTTTATCCAGTTAAAGGCTAATAAACCTAATTAATGGAAATTAATTTGAAGACCACTCTTCTAAATAACTTTTTAAACCTCTTTTATACATATTTACATAAAAGCCTATATTAAAATAAATAATATAATTTGAGGTGAGAGTACACATATGCAAAATATACTGTTTTCATTGTATCCGGATTGGAAATACGTGAAATTGTACGTAGTGCAAAATAAAGCTGAGTTAAGTTTATTTGAAATGTAGGTAATATGTGATTTCCAGTTTATGTTTTCATCAATTACCACTCCCAGAAATTTTGACGAGTCTGTACTTGGTTCTAAATGATTAATTGAAATTTTGTCTTTTAATTGTTTACAACTGAACTGCATTAGCTGAGTTTTATTTTTATTAAGTTTTAGACCATTTGATAAAAACCAATTTTCTGCCATAATAAGTGATGAAGTAACGGACTTTTCTAGATTAATACTATTCTTCCCCAAAACCGTTAAAGTGGTGTCATCAGCAAACAGGACAGCTTTTGCTTCCCCAATATTATAAGGCAGGTCATTTATGTAGACCAAAAACAGTAAAGGACCTAATATTGATCCCTGAGGCACACCTCGAGAATTTATTTCCCAAGAAGAGCAGTGCAATCCGTAAGAGTCTGTATAAACTACTCTTTGCTTTCTACATGTTAAGTATGACCGCAACCAATCTTTTGCCTTTCCACAAATACTATAATAGTTTAGCTTATAAAGGAGAACTGTATGGTCGACACAATCAAACGCCTTTGAGAGGTCACACATTAGAGATGCTACATGCATGTTCTTATCCAGCGAGCGAGGTACAGCATCTAGTATATTATATATAGCAGATTCCGTAGAGAGGCCTTTCCGGAATCAAAACTGGCTCTCTGTTAAAACATTCAATTTATCAAAAAAAATTCTGCTCAGAACTACTCTTTCAAAAATGTTCGACAAAACCGGTATTAGTGCTATAGGACGGTAATTTGTAATGTTGGATTCATTATTAGGGAATATTTAAGTTTATCCAGAAAACTACCATTCTCAAAAGTCCGTTGTTTGTCAACTTATCTCTTGATAATGACCCCCTCCCTTAAAATGTTAATTTTAAGAACACAACCAAGCACTGAAGGCAATTAAAGATTAAAAACATGAACTATAATAATTAAAACATGAAATATAATAGTTAAAACTGCCTTAAACTAAATTTTTTATAAACGCCCAGTTTTTGGGCGCTTAAAATTGCTTTGGGCAAATGCCCGGGCATATGCCCATTTTTAAACGACCAGCCCACTGGGCATATGCCCGGCCCACATCACTACCCCTGCCAAAATTTCGTTTTCACAAATTCCAATTATTGCGTCGTTTATAAATATCTTCATCGCAGTTTGACATTATTAATCTCTTTTTAAACACTTCTTAATATACCTGCTCTCACACGCCCTCACAACAGACTGGCTGTCAGTATGCCACGCTAATAAGCTGCTTTAGCGCTAGCAGTAAACATACAGAAAGTTCATTCATTTCTCTTTGTGCAATCATTATAACAGTGTGTAGGACGTAAAGTAATGTAGGTACTGTACAGTATTTTTTTTATTTTTCGTTTGTGTTAACTATAAGGTACAAGTGAACTTTTAATTATGTACTGTACTGCAATTGAGAGTTACAAGTGTAATCATGTTGGCAATACTGTGTACGTGCAGGTTCTTCTAAATCATAATAGGGTATGTAAGTAGTCTTACATACTGTATTGTAATTACATTACTGCTTGTACTGTTTAACCCCTTTAATCGATTAAAGGGCATATAATTAGCCTAAATGGCATTTTCTTGGTTGTTTTCAAAAATCCGAACAAATTGATAATCCGAACCCCTCTCGGTCCCAATTAGTTCGGATTTTTGACGCTCTACTGTATTACCAACTTATAATTGTTATTCAAAAGATACTAATAGCACTTTCTAACCTTAATGGCTGCATATGGGGCAGATTTCAACAAACCTTTGGAGGTACATTTCAACAGTGTTGAAATCTAAACCATCACATTTCTAAGAATGATTATATATATAATAAACGGTACCAGGAACTGGCACATACTTTCTCACAAACATATTTAAATTATTAAACGTCACGGTGACTTGTAGGGTGGGGTAGGAGAGGTGATTTTGTATTAAAGTTGTTTTCCCATAAAAATCCATAAAATAACGGAAAAACCAACTTTTCTCAAAAACGGCTCGAAAGATTTTGATTAAAATTTTACAGTTTATAATACTATAGGTCCCTAAAAAAGTATAAAATTTTAATCAAAATCGTTAGAGCCGTTTTTGATAAAAATTGATTTTTCCGTTATTTTAAGGGTTTTTATGGGAAAATTACCCTTAAAAATAAAAAATTCACAAAAATGAAAAAAACGCCTGGAGATACCGTGGATTAGTACCTCCATACCAAATTTCATCAAAATCGGACTACTGGTTTAGGCTCTAGGTCTGATAACATCCACACAGACACACATACAGACACACACACAGACATCACTCCGAAAACCACTTTTTTAGGTTCAGGGGGACCCAAAACGGATATTTCCACCAAAAACTCAAACTCGAAAATTTTGACGAATACAATACTTTCTCCATATACTATGGTATAGGGAGAGAAAGTAAAAATAATGTATTTCATCATTTATTTTCAATAGTAATAAGAATTTGGGAGCTGCAATTTCCACAGAATAATTTTGACTTCTTATATTTTATGTAAAACTAAATTGGCCTAGGCCTATACACTGGTGTAGTATATAACCTATCTTATAATACATTGTTTCTTTCAGAGTTGGTCAACATGGTGCGAACTTATAAAAAGAAACGAAATAAGGCAGAAGTGAGCGAAGAAGAGATTGTGAAAGCCATGCAAGCTGTAAAAGACGGCATGTCGCTTCGGACAGCTGCAAACCTACATGGAATGCACTATTCAGCATTATTTTATCGAATGAAAAAAGGTAAGGTAGCAACCACCATTCCATCATCAAAGTGCTGTAGTTCGAAATACACAAGCCAACAAGTTTTCACTGCAGATCAAGAGAACATGTTGTGTGACTACGTTATTAAAAGTTCAAAAATGAACTATGGGCTGACTTAGGCCTACAAACAAATACGGCAGCTTGCATATGATTATGCAAAAGTCTTAAATCGATTATGCCGAGCAGTTGGGATGAAAATAAAATAGCTGGAATTGATTGGGTTAAAGGTTTTATGAAGCGTCATGAACAGCTGACATTAAGAAAACCAGAAAACACTAACTTCTCAAGAGCTACAGCTTTTAATAAAGCAAACGTATTTGAGTTTTTTTGACAATTACGAGCGAACTATTAAGTCACATAATTTTACAGCAGAGCGTATATATAACCTTGACGAGACTGGAGTATCAACAGTCCTTCAAGCTCCAAAAGTGATTGCGAAGTTAGGAGCACGTCAAGTAGGCCAGGTTGTATCAGAAGAACGGGGTACGGTGATAACAGTATGTATGATAGTCAATGCTGTTGGTAATACAGTCCCCCCCAGTATTTATATTTCCGAGGGCAAAATACCATGATTCACTGTTGTTTGGATCACCCGAAGGAAGTTTGGGCTTAGCAAACAGCCCTAAAAGTGGATGGAAGATTGGCACACTATTTTTGCAAGTTCTAGAACATATAAAAAAGCATACAAGGTGTTCAAAGAAAAACAAAATTCTATTGCTAATGGACAACCATGAGAGCCATTGATGCTATATTGTTTTCTAGAGACAATGGTATCGTATTAGTAACATTTCCCCCTCACTGCACTCATCGCATCCAGCCTTTGGATGTTGGAGTAATGGGACCATTTAAATCAAAACTAAAAATAGCTCAAAACGACTGGATGACATCAAACCCTGGCAAAACAAAGCATTCACAACCTGGCAGCATTAACCAACACAGCATACATTCTTTCATTTAAAGCTAAAAACATTACTGCAGCTTTTAAAGCAACTGGTACTTGGCCATTTTCTCGTCTTGTGTTCACAGATGAAGATTTTGAAGCTTCTCGTGTCACTGATGCACCTATCAATAACCCAGCAGTATTACAAGAAGGCCCATTTGATTCAATGCCTGTTCAAGAGAGTTCTACTTCTGAAAATCACCCAACCACAAGCAAAGAAACCTCTGCTTTATTAAACTAAACACCTGAAAAAGTAAACAATTATAAAACAAGCTTAACCATAAGAAACCTAACACCTGAAGATGTCCGACCTTTTCCCAAAGCTGCAGAAAGAACTACAAAAGGTGGAAGAAAGAAAGGAAAATCAAAAGTATTACCTAACTGAAACTCCTGAAAAAAATCGAGTTGAACTAGAAACATTAAAGAGATTGGAAAAAAAAGCAAAATTAAGAATAAGGAAAATAAAATCTGAAAAATTAGGTAAAAAAAAACCCAAACCTGCAAAACAAGTTTTATTTGAATCTTCTGATAGTGATGGTGAAGAAGTTCCTTTACAAGATGAATCTGAATGTGAAGATCTAGAAACACTTTTAATTTCTACTAGATCGGAGTTTGAAGAAACTATGGAATTTGAAAATGATGATTTTGTTATACATATAAATGATTTCGTACTTGTGGAGTTTGCAGGAAAGAAGAGCAATGTCCTATTTGTAGGGCAAGTAGAAGACAAAGAAGAAAACAATAATTACAAAATCAAATTCATGCGAAGGAAGGAAGTGTCGTGGAAATTTTCTTTCCCCGAGAAGGACGATATTAGTTGTGTTGATAGAAGTGACATTAAAATGAAACTTCCCCAGCCAAATATAATTGGCGGAACTTCTCGAGCCATATATTCAATGGCATTTCCTCTAAATTTTTCTTTAATTAAAGATAAAATAATGTAGTTTTTCAAATCTGTAGTCAATGCTTTACACTATTATTGAAAACAATTAATTGACACAGTAAATTTGATATTTTGACCTGAAAATATGTAGGCTAATATTTCATTAACATTTAAGTTCATTTTTTTAAATATAAAGTTACTTGTTTGTTAAAAAGGTCAAGTCAATGCTTTAATATTTTTATTGTAAACAATTGACAAACTAAAATTAATTTTTAGATTTAGTTTTGGTACATTTTGACCTAAAAATATGTAATATTTTATAAAAATTTTAGTTCATTTTATTTAAAAATAAAGTAACTCATTTGTTGAAATGTCAAGTCAATGTTTTAAACTTTTATTGAAAACAGTTGTCATTTAATTTTTAGGTTAAGTTTTGCTACACATTTTTACCTAAAAATATGTAATATTTCATTAAAACTTCAGTTTATTTAATTTAAAAATAAAGTTATTCATTTGTTGAAAGGTATCCCATACCTTGTTGAAAAGTGCCCCAAGGTTGGGGCACAATTCAACAAATTTAAGCTTCACTTTGAATATAATTTTAGACCTTTTAGATTTGAAGTGGAACGGTGGTAAAAATTGACAAGGTGCCAAACATACTAATGTAAAAGAAAGTATTAGGCTAAATATTAGAGGATTGAGAAACATATTTATCGTAAAAAAAAATTTACTAAAATTTGTTGAAATGTGCCCCCCTCTCCCCTACAGTAGTCTGTCAACTGGGCATGCGTGAGTGTGACTTAGATGGAAAATAAACCTATTGTGACCCAAGCGCAGACAGATGGGCGGATAATCCGAGGAGTCAGATAGGCCTACATGAAAATCGAATAATCGAGGTTCTACCGTAAGTCTTTATAAGATCCGAAAAAGCAACCAACATGAGCTAGGAATATAATTAGGCTATTTATTAGAACTCTTAACACAGCAGTTGCTTCATTTATAAAACTGATTTTCTATATTTCAATAAGACAGCTACACAACACTTCTATTGGCAAAATTAGCAAAATTACAGTATAAGCCTACACACCTAAAAAATATGTAGGCTAAGTTAAAACCTGAACCTGTTAATAAGCAAACTTATAACCTCCAGTCACAGTATTTTCCAGTTCGTAACAATACTTATGTAGTACTAGTATGAGTAGGCCCCAAACCACTGCTTAATTTTATTTTTAATCGAAAAAAGTTTGCAAAATAGGTTAGCCTATAGGCTATTATAATTTACTCTTATTTCAATAGGCTAAATATGAGAGATAATTGTATTTTTAATAATAAGGTTGAGTTTAACCAACATGTCATCTAACCATATTAGGGCAGAGATGACAACAACTAAAAAAAAAATAGCCCGAAGTATTTACTTACTAACAGTCTCTAGGCCTAGTCACTATTTTACGAAAGTAAATTTGATTTTTTTAGTATTGGCACCTCTGCTGCAATATGATAAGGAAACATATTGTAAATTTTGCACGGCAGCACATCTTACTTTTCTAAGATAAAAATATTGTTGTCTACAAAGATATTAGCAGGTGGCGTGTTGTAAACTTAAGCCTAATAATATGCTATAAATATGTAGGCCTATACAAAATTAGAAAAGCCCTGGAAAACCAATGATTCACCAAAAATGTTATTTTTATCAAATTTAAGGAGATAACTACACAGTGGGTATACGTTTTTCTTTTTGGGGTCAAAACTCAAAGCAGAGATTAGCCTCAACTTTTGGTGCTATAGCCTAGCTAGGCTTATTAAGTCAGTAATAAACTTACATATAAAAATGTATCCTAATGTGTAAACTTGTATGTATCTATAACGATCACATAATATTCGCATTCAAACATTAGGCTTGTTTCTTAAAACAAATAAGTGTAACAGTAATACTATATTCTACTATTGTAATTGAGGCAATTAAATAGAGGTTAGCATATTTCTATAGTAACATAAAAAAGAGACAAACTATAGTCTAATAAATTTTGAGTAGTTTTAATTAAAATGTAATAACGGTACAGTAACTTAGTGTATAGATGGCTATAATAATTCATAGTTTCCGTTGAGGCCTAGATAGCCTAGATTGTATTTCGCCCAAGGGAGTTGCCAGACTTGACTGCAAACTGTTTAAATATATTTTAACCTACCAATACAGAAAAGCATTATTTATATTTCAAAAATAACACTGTACTTACGAGCTATTCATAGACGAATTCATGGAAATCCGATGTACAAATAGCTTTAAACAGAAGAAAACTAGTTTAACAAGAACTTTCGACCGGGTAATAAAACCATCAGGCAGCCATCTTCTTTTAATCTAACAGATTTTCACCGCCTCCTTTAATCAAAACTCAATACTACCTTGATTGCAGGGTTAAATGCGCCAACGCTGCTATGATTATGTTCATAGTGTACTTGGGCTTGTTTTTCTCAAGTTTGTTATTTTTTATATTTCCTTAGGATAATATACAGTATTATACTTCATGACTTCTCGTTATAACAATATATTGTTGGTAACATTATACATAAGCAAATATTGAAAGTCAACAAATTCGAACGCTAATTTTAAAAATGTCATAATTACCTCGATTTATTAAATTATTTTTTGGCATTTTCAACCGCCCAAAAGAGATGTTTTTGGTACCTACAATTATTACAATAATTATTTTTAAAGATTCGATTGCACTGAAAGTTTCAAAAGCCGTAATAATGTTTTAATCTAATGCAAAGAAGCAGATTTCTAAATTAGCAAAAAAAAATCAAAATGATCACAATGCCATAATAATTAGACAGGCTTGAGATGACTATAATTTAACGAAATTGAAATCGAAGGGGCAACTGCCAAACAATCAAAATCAAATTTGTAGTCGCATAACCTCGGCTAGTTCTTGTTACAGTCTAATCTTTCAGTTTATATACAAGTTGTTAAACTATATTTTATTTATATATTTTATTTACTAAATGACTAGTTATGTTTTCTTCAGAAGACCTCCTTCATCCATCATCAAATAATACTATTGTACTCGCTACATCTCTCTCAACTGAAGCAACAGAATGGGACCCTTTACCAACTCAAAGAAATAGCAGGGTAAAAGTTGCAGAAAGGCCAATGCCGTCTAAACAATGCATAATTCGAATCAAAAGGTTAATGAATTTTTCTCAATCGATGTTATAAAATATTGTTTTAAGCCATACTCGATTCCAGCATCTGGGCATGTATACATCCTTATAATACTTCTATGGCGAAAATCGCTTAGGCTATAAGTTAAGCCTACATTCCAAATCTATACTGTACTCACCAATAGAAAGGCGCAAGTTAACTATTCTACCCTAGGCTAACCTATGTTAACAGAAATTCAAGAATAATAAAAAAACAAAGGTTCTAACCTTTAGTATTTAGTCACAGTATGTTTACCTGTATTGAACATTTAACAGTAGAATGTAAGGCGCAACTTTACTATTCGACTCTAGACTAATCTAGAGCTAACAGAAATGCAAAAATAATAATTAAAAAAATATTTAAAGGTTCTAACCTAACCTATTTAGTCACAGTATGTTTAGGTACCTGTATTCAACATTTAACAGTAGAATGTAAAACGTCGTCTGCAAAAATATTAGGCTAGGGTCGAGTAGTAAAGTTACGCCGAATGTAAAACAATTGTCGGTGTAAGTTAACTATTCGACCCTAGCCTAATATTTTTGCAGACAACGACGTTGTTTTACATTCTACTGTTAAATTTTGAATATAGGTAAACCTACTGTGACTAAATACTATAGGTTAGAACCTTTTAGGTTCTTTTTATTATTGCATTTCTGTTGCCATAGGTTAGCCTAGGGTCGAATAGTAAACTTGCGCCCAATTGTCCACAGTAAAGGATTTGGGTGTTACCTTCTGTGCCGATCTCTCCTTCAATGATCATGTTTATGACCTATGCAGACGAGCTCACCGGATGTTGCGGTTTATCGCAAGGTCTACTCGTGGTATGACAAGCCCTGCTGTTTTGAGAACACTCTATTCATCCTTTGTACGTCAGCTCCTGGAGTATGCTGGCCCTGTTTGGTCCTCCCTATCAGCTTGGCCTAATTGATAAGCTCGAAGCTATTCAGAGAAAGTTCTTGAGGCTGGTGGGGATGTGGCAGGGACTGTGTTTGAGGGTGGTTCCACTTGCTGAACTTCAGGCTGAACTTCTTCTTCCTGATCTTCAAGTCAGGCGCGTGGTCGCTGATGTTTTGCTTCTGAATAAGATGATAAACGGTCTTATTGATTGTCCAATGCTCTTCTCCCGGGTGGATTTTCGTACTCCATTAGGGACTCGATCACTTGATCTGCAGGCGGCGCTATGATTTTGCTATGACTTCCATGGTTCAATTGCAAGAATGATGTGGTTGGGGAACCACTTCTGCCACACAATTGACTTTTTCAGTGATAGTGCCACAACAATTCGTAAAAGAGTACTTGATGTCTCCCAACACATAGGGTACTAGAATAAAATACATGTAGTAAATTGTGATCACTGATCCTTATACTGTTGTGTCTCGGTGTCTATTGTGTTTTGTTTTGTTGATATTATTTTGTAGTTTTTACAGTGCATAAATTATATATATATTGTTATTCACATAAATATTTTACTATTCATGGCTTTGTTACACTATTACAGCACATACAGAATGTTGTGGATTTTTATCCATTGACACTACTTATTTATAGTTTGTTATTGTTACCGTATATATTTATTTGTAGTCTGCTGCATGTTGGTATTTAGTATTATTTATTTTCGGATAATTTATTTTTTTGTTTGATTATCTAGCCATCTGTTTGTTGATTGTAATTATGTAATGGTTTTGCTGTTGGAATGAAATAAATGGATATCTCCCGTCAATCTTCCTCCTTTAATATCAATGGATTTTTTTAAATCCTCAACTAGAAGTAGGTTTTTTAAATATCATATTATCCATTTTGTTATGCTTATAGACCTAACTAGATTGTTAATTATTAATTATCTTATTTTGAGGTGATGATGCCGAACAATCCTTAATTAAATATAGGCCTAGTTTATTCTAAGTACATATAGGTCTAACGCTTTTCGACTATATGTCTGTCATTTTCAAATATACTAGTAAAAAACACACGTTAACACACTTAAACAACACAAATTAGTTCACATTTAAAATTGTTCATATAAGGGGAATGCGCGTTGTCGGTTATATTTAATTAAGAATTGTTCTGCAGCATTACCTCAAAATAAGGCAATTAATAATATTAACATAGTCTTATAAATACAAATAATTGTTTACCAGGCCTGAAAAAATAATTTAATTAGAAATAGTTTCCAAAAGTGAAGATTAAGCTATATTTAAATATTATTTTAAATTATATTTCAGAGATATGATGTCTACATACAGAGAGCCACCGCCAGGTCTATTTATTGTGCCTGATGAGCAAGATATTACTCTAGTTCATGCTCTTATCAAAGGAACGGTTGATACCCCTTATGAGGGAGGTTTTTTTTATTTCATTTTGAGATTTCCTTCAGATTATCCAATACATCCGCCGAGAGTAAAACTGATGACAACAGGAGGCGGGACGGTCCGATTCAACCCGAATATGTACAAATGTGGAAAAGTTTGTCTAAGTATTCTTGGGTAAGTGATTTTTTTAAATATTTCTGATTTAACCTCACAATTGACAGATCCTTAATGAACCAAATGATAGCTAATCGTTTGCTGAATTATAGTCGCTGAACATATAGCCCACAATAGACAAAATACGAGATATGATCAAAACGGTTTTAATTACGCACCAACATCACAGCGTCGTGCGGTCGGCAAACCTGTTTTGTACTTGACCTCATGAGTAATCAGTTGATTTCTGCAATAACTCATTATGCAGTTGTTTTTGTAAAAACCTTTTTGTGTTTGGTGATATTGTGATGAGTTCCATTTAAAAGTAATATTCAAGCTACAAGTTCCGTGAAGTTGGGAAATCATTGACAGAAACTGTTGCAAAACCGGTTATGTATGGGAAAGGAATTTTGGGTCAGTCAAGGTATCATGAATGGTTTGAAGGAAGACCGGGAATCTCGACGAGATGACACTCGTTCAGGGCAACTGTCAACATCAGCCAGCAAGTGTCATGTGTAACGGACCCCTTTTACTATACAAAGATGTACGAATGTTTCCGAAGCTAAATGAATGGGTATCGAACCCAGGACCTTTACCAGGGTCAATGTTATCTCACTTGTACGGTTTTACTGCATTTATTTGACCAATAGACTGAATACCTCACATATGCGACGTTGAAAACAATCTTAATTATTTTTGCAGCCTACAGTGGAGTTATTTATTATTATGGTAAAGGTCCTGGGTTCAAATCCCGGTCTTGGTCCATATTTTTTCACTTGTAATTTAATTAAATTAACCCTTGCTGAGGAAGCGTGTAAGCAGGTAATTTATTACAAATTAAAAAAAGAAAGGGTACCTCTTCTCTATTTGTATAATGAATACAATGATGATAAAAGGTTGTGCTTATATTTATTTTAGAACGTATTATAGCATACATAAGTTCTATAACTCTTATTAAAAAAAATCAACTTCACAAAACATTAATATTTCCATTGATTGAAGTTGCAAACATAATCCCAAAATATAACGTAAACTGAGTTTTGTTTAAGTATTACAGATGATGGGTGAAATCAGCTGTTATATTATATGTTACTCACCTATGTATGTATGTACGGACGTCTCGCTTTTATAGGAGTTGATGAGAAATCAAAAGAATATTACAAAACAAAAAATTAATATTCACGAGAAACATTTTTTCATAATTTAAATTGAGCATATAAATAATAATTTATCCAAATAAATCTTTAAGTTCTATGTGCAGAAATATGTGTCGGCGAAGTTAGTTATTTTCCAAATGGTTTTTCGTAAATCTCACCTTGATTTTATAGATAGAAATAGTATTTTTCACTAGGTGCCCTGATTTTACACTATAAGGTGAGGTCAGAATTCAGTCAAATGTTGAATTACATTAAATTGTATATGGGCAAATAATTTTATTCATCTTGATAATATTTATAAGTAACATAAAATTTGTTTAGAACTTGGAGCGGACCATCTTGGAGTCCTGCGCAGACATTGTCCAGTGTCCTTATCTCTATCCAGAGCCTCCTAACTGAAAAGCCTTATCATAATGAGCCTGGTTTCGAAATTGTAAGTTACTTTTAACTCTAACAGTATATTCCTTACCCATCTTGCTAGGTTCAATTCCCTCACAGGTCCAGGAATTTTTCAAAGTAATTTTACTTTTTGTTGTATAGTTTCCAAAATGCGAATTTAACTAAAACTTTATTTGGAATATCTATTGCTCCCATTAATTAAGCTTAGCCAGCCATTATGAATGTTAATATTCAATTTTAAACATACCCCCTAAAAGAAGCACACTAGTCGGCTGAAACTTACGACCCGCTCTTTGTTCCTCTGGCCACTTTGTGGTGCGCCAAGTAAGATGACTTCTGGAAATATCTAAAGAGTATTTCAAAGATTGGACTGTGTGATGTATCCTGACCATCGATTAGGGATAATGCCGAGTCACTACATGTTTTATCATCAATCATACGAGAGTAGGCTGAAAAATAATGCACGTAGAACGCGAACGAAATGACTTTTAGAAGCGCGCCGGGTGGCATGTGGAAGTAACATCCCCCCTCTATACACATGCACAATTTGAAGGCCTTGCGTTCATCCAGTGTATTTTGAGCAGCGGAAGTATGGCGACGAGTTTTAGTGCTATGTCAACGCGAGTTAAACAGCGTGCTGTTATCGAATTTTTAACTGCTGAAAAGTGACTCTTACTGAGATTCATTGTCGTTTAAAGGTTGTTTATGGTGGCGATGCTGTTGATAGGTCTACTGTAAATCGATGGGTAATAAAATTTCGTAGTTGCGAGCCTGGAAAAGCCATAATTGTTGATGGAACAGGCAGCGGACGTCCGATCACTGCCACAGGCCTCAGGCGATAAACATCGCTAAGCCATCGACGATTTGATTTAAAATAACTGTCAAATCACTGAAAAACATAACCCAAACCATATTGGAATAGCCAAAGAATGTGTCGGCTTCTTTATTGAATAATTGGGATACCGTATAATCTGTGCACCGTCTCACAGACGAGAACAAACAGCGTCGATTGGAATGCTGCGAGCAACTTTTGCAGCGCTACCGTGACGAAGGAAATGATTTTCTTTTGAATATTGTGGCGGGGGACGACCCCATCATGGTCCATCATTACGACTCGGAAGAGAAAATACTGAACGTTGAATATCGAAATCTGTTTTCTCCTCGGGCGAAAAAGTTCAAAAAAACTTCTTTTGACTGTGTTTTGGGACGCTCACCGAGTTTATGTGACTGATTATCTGGAACGAGGCGCAACGGTAAATTCTTCTTGGTTTATAGAGACTCTAAAACACCTCCGATGTCGAGCTTGTCGTGTTGCAACATTACAATGCTCGTCCACACACCTAACGCGCAACTGAAGATGCTCTGCGAAACCTTAAGTTTGAACCGATTCTGCACCCTCGTTACTCCCCCGATCTTACTTTTCAGCCCTTGTAAAATTATACATCCCATATCTCTACAATATACTGACATGAGAATGAGCCGAGTACTCGACTAGTTGTCAGAAAATATTCTTCAGTTGTTTTTAAGTGCAACCATACAGCCGAGGCAAGTACAAATTGAGATATCCTTTGCTCAAACTTGTTTTAGTTTTGTCTTTTGACTGACGTTTTATAATGGCAAAAAAGCTTGATGATAAAAAAATGTTAAAGTGATGAAAATAATACAGACGTTTTTAAGCTTGCATAAAATTTTTAATAAACTGAGGGTAACAATTATATTTTGCATCATGTACCCCTCGTATAGTTAAAGCTTGGATTACAAAGGTGCTACTGCCAATAATCATTACAATGACGATAAAAACTAAATTCCATTAAAACACCGCCTCCATTATTTACGACAAAATACAACCGCACAATTTGTTAAATAAATCAATAACAAAGCCTTGTTATACATAACGGTTCAGGAGATCTTGCATGGTCATGTTTATAGGCTTCTTTATAGAACGAGTTTGTTTGATGTTCTTCACGTCCGACAGACTTGCTTCAACATTGTTGGAGAATGAGTTGGCCAAGTCTTCATCGTGATTTTTATTTTTCGGTTCCGTTAAATGATTCAATTCATCGTCCCAAGTTAAGCTTACATCGTCTGACTCTCTGTAAATTGAAATTGTCAATTGTTATTTAAATTTTAACCGCCAAATCGCTGTTTATTATAAATGGTATTTAATACGTTCAATTTGATTTAACAACAGGGTGTCCGGCAGTCCTGAAAAGTCCTGAGTTAAATAAAAGGCCATAAAAAGTCAGGATTTGTTGTCAGACTTACTTGTCATTGTCAGACAAAGTCTGAGTTTTGAATTTGCCATGATTTACACGTTCAACTATAAATTTTAACATTGGTAAAATCGTATGATTTGCGATCTGAACTCCCAACTACTGAAGCAAGGTTCGGATCTTTCCAAAGATTCAGTTCATTTGGTCTCAATCGATTGGAAACCCCGAACATTTGATCGATACTTAGGTTAACATGATATCAACCCGTCTGCGAAACGGCCAAGCAAGCTTGTCTAATAGTGTGGGGGAGTAGAGAACAAAATCTGTCAAAATGTGCACCATTTATTCAATTTCTCGAACCGTTCATTATGTTGTTGTGGATTATTTATCGTTAGTTTTAGTAAGACATCTAGGCCCTATACATGAAGGCTGTCTCGCTACCATTCTACCAAACTTAACCATTTTATGTATCACTTTTATCATTGAGTGAAGGGTAATCGAGGAAATACAATAATTCTGGTTGAAAGTAGTTTTCCGTTATTACTACTTTGCTAGTTTTGACCTGCTGAGTGATATGGTAAAGTTTGTAGAATGGTTGCGAGACGCCTTGTTTAAATGTTAGTAGAAAATAAGTTTCCCAAATTTGTATTTAAGGTAAAAAGTCATGGTAGAATGTTCATGATCAGGTTGACTGAATGAAGGCTTTATTAACAATAAAAATTTAACGATGTAATGGGCGAAAATCAATAAAATAAATTTATGCTTAAAGTTACAAAGTTATATTAAAAATACAATGTTTTAAATTTTTTAAACTTGTCTACAAAGCTAGATTCAATAGAACACAATGTATGTAATTGTTCAATGGAGTAAATACTATAACCTTCAAATAACAGATTTGAATCTTATGACATCTGTTTGGCTGACAATGATAGCTTATTAAATAATTTATATTGTTGGTACATAAAAATACTAAAAAAAATTACATAATCATGGTCTTGTTTATTATAACAATTGTCAGTCACCATCATCCAATGCGGTCGACTCATGAGTCAAAAGGTTTTTTTTTAAATAACATGGGGAGTACGTGCTTTTGTTTATGTGTAAGTGTTTGTGTAATACGATTATGGGAAAAGTAACTTGAGAATGGCTGATTAGCCGAAACGGCCTTCGTTCAACGACGGGGAAAAGACAGAATATTGAATATGGTAAGTTTTGTTTATATCTGGTGTTTAACTTCTGCTTAAAACTTACAGTATTAAAGTCAACTATAAATTTTACATTAAAAATTTATGATGATCTCCACGATTATAATCCACATTTTTGGGAGTGATTTTACTAGTACCGAAAAAATTTTGACAGATGTGTTTTTGTTCGGCATTTCGATAATTTTCTACATTAACAATGAAATATTACAAAAACCAAAGAGTCGTTAAACGGCGCGAACTATTATCTATCAAGTAAGTCTGAGAACTGTTTGGATAAGCATCCTCAAAAGAATTTTGTATCGAGTTGTCGGGCAGGCCAGCTTCGGCCTACTGTTGCCCAGAGCCTCACGATGTCCAGTAACACAAACACCTATCTACAGAACGTGGAAGCACAATGAAACAAAATGTTTTTTATTGCGCTCAGTATGTCCCTAACGTTAAACGGTTGGTTAATAATATAAAGAATTGAAATGTTTTAAACATTGTTCAAATCCAAAGTCAGATCTAATAGCCAATGCTAGAGTGAATAGGCTACTCCATTAAACATATTTTAATGTGCCTGAGGGATTGATTCAACATCATTTGTACCAAATATTTAATTAGTTTTCTAGCAGTATTTGCTCTAAGGGGGCGCTACCCTGTCCGCCATATTGAATCTGATTCCCATAAGAGCAATACTACAGAATAAGTAATTTTTTCTGTTAATTTGTAGAATAAATTTAAAAATTTGGTTTCATTTTGAAGTACTGTCATATGTGGATGTTGATTGCTAAATACATTTTCAAAAACCGTTTTATTGTTTTCATAAACGTATGATATAAATAGTAAACTTTATTAATTTTTTACTCAGTTGCAAAAAGAGATATTGCAAGAAACCTTAGCAATCAACAACCACAATATATTTTACTTTAAGAAAAAAATACAGCTTTCGTTTTTTGACAAAAACAACACAAAAATATGCTTAATAGTGAAGGTATGTTTTGGTTATTTAACATTGAAATTGGTACCCAACTTCGCCGTTTTGAATGTAGGGAGCCGAGCCTTAAGGCCACAAGGTGATATATCGTACGATAATTTAAAGTGACACAAAAAGATTTTGTGCAATTGGCCTAAAGCTGTATTTTCACATAACAAAAATTGAATAATCCAGAGACCATTCGATGGAACTTATTTTATAATTTAGATAATGTTTTATATTTTGTGTTAAGCCTACTTTTTTATGAGGGATTCATATTCTACTTCAGACACGAATTTTGTCAAACCAGGATGCGTGGATAAAAAAATCACTGTAAGATACAAGCATAATTTGAGTAAACCCATTGTATTTAAAATAATAATTTGATTGTGTTGCCATGACAAACATTTCTTTTATTTTAATGTTATTGTTGGGAAAAAAATACAAATTGATTTAATGGAATTAATTAGTATTAAGTTATATATTATCTTTAAGCGAAGTCCAGACTTATATAATTTTGCCTGTAAACACAGATATATAAAAACTGTTTTCATACATTTGTATGAAAACATGTGTACTGTTTTTTGTTTCCCACAACATATTTCCAAATATAAACATTTGCCCACAAACAACAAATGAGGAAAATTCATTTAAAAAAACGGACAATGATGATCTTACAACCCTTACTAACAATAGTGCCCACAGTAGGGTTTGATGGCGCAAGTTGTGTCATCAGAATTTTGGGGGTTTTTTTCACAGTTTGGGAGGGAATTTTCATATGTTCCTCATTAAAGTCAATAAAAAGATTTGACGATTTCCTCCCAAGAAATCAGGAGATAATCTGTTGTTTCTATTGTGTTAAAAATCTCCCATTAATCGAAGTGAAAGTGCCGTATTGTTGACAGCCAGGCATTTCGACTACTACTGCTTGTAGTGCAGTGTAGAGACGAGCCGATAGAGGGTGCTGAGTGTGGTGTGAACAAAGTATAAACATATTATAGACATTTACAGAACAGCCTGCCAAGGTCATTCTGCAAACAACTACCCTCCCTCTCACAACACTCCAACACTATTCAGTAGCCCCATTCCCATTGTGGAAGACACGCGTTCATGTGCATGCGTAATACATTGACTTCTAGTTCGTTATTTTTTATTCTTTAATATTCAGAATTAATATTTATTTTATCATTGTATATTTTTATAATAACGTTTTGGGTAAAGATATAGGTATTATTCAAAACTCTTCCTATATCAAACAATTAAATATTACTACAGTATTATACTATTTAGTCTAGTATTCTATTTTTTCTTTGCCTCACGTTGTGAAGTTAAATTTATTATAATAATCTTTTTCTTAAATGGCCAGTATTATGTACTTAAGTATTACTTTTTCAAAACTCATTTAATTTTATAATATGAAAAAAATTTCATAGACCTTAATTTTATTTAAATTATAATAATATATGCAATATATTATATATAATTTATTTTCTTCTTTTTTTTAAGTACAAATTACTTTATTTAAATCTTTCTCTTTCTGGAGTTTTTGTTCGGGATTGATAAAATATGCAAGTTTAACCCTAGAAACTGCAGTGTTAATTAAAATGGATTTTTTGCCGTTTGCAAGCATTTTTTTCAAAAATTCGTCAAATATAGTAGTTACATCCCAATCCAAAAGTGTTCTACAGCTTTTTTATAGAAAAAAGTCACAAGAATTTTATATATGAAACTTAAAAATTTATTGATGTAAAATTGTAAACGCTATTAGCTCAGGCAGCAAAAAATGTTCAGTAAGAGAAAAATTCAACTTTAGGCCTACATAAAAAGTAGTAAATATTTTTTGTGTTTTTTTTTTTCAAAATATACAGAAGTTTTGTAAATTAGTTCTAAGTAGAAGTGTATAAAAACATATATATCAATTTCAAACAAATTTGTTAGAAAACATCTTTTTTAAGTTCTTACTACAAGACCGCTAGCAAAATTCGACCTATTTTGACAAATACATAAATAAATTAGGAATAAAATGTACTGTACTTTCTCGTTGGTTGAAAACTGTCCAATTGCAAGGGTTTACAGAAACTCTATAAAAAAAACGAAAAGAGTGACGACTGATTAGAAGTCAGTTTTAGAAATTTCAAATCTTTACGAATCCAAAGGTCCTAATAATTATTTGCGGTTATGGGCTTTTGTTCTTCTTTTCTCGCATGCCGTAAGCCGTTTACACAACTACAATTTTAAAACGATTACATATGTAAATATATGTTATACAAAATATTTGTAAATACAAAAATTAAAGTTTAAAACATTTCCTTTCCAATGGTTTTTGTTTTATTGAGATTAGAGGACTTTTAGTGAGTGAATTATTTGAGAGGGAACCCAAAGGCAGTTTTTGGGGTATTTGCGCTATGGGCTTCGGGTGGGATGGGCACTCCTGCTTACTAGTATCGCATGTTAACATGTTAGGGAAATGAGGGGAGTTGAGTCTTAAGCAGTTATACTTAGGCCCTCTCCTCTCTACCCTACTATTATGTCAATAGGCTTCACAAACTTGTCATCACTGGTTATTAGCGAATTTATATAGGAAAAATTAGCTATTGCAGTGGCCCTTATGGTAAAATCCAAGGTCGGGAGTAGTAAATGAGCATTGATCATGGTCCCCAGAATGGGGAGTCATTAAAAATCATATATATGTATATATGTGTTCGCACTCTAGCGACCGCATTTTAAGCCCGATTTGGTCCAAATTTGGTACACATGTTGGTTGTCTATGTCGCTCGAACGAGTTCATTGGCCAAAATATCTAACAACCGGAAGCATGTTTTTTGACCAGAAGTAACCATTTTTGTAGATTTTTCTTATGAGAATAAATGTTTTTTTTTAGAGTTTTTTCTACAAATATACATTTAGGATGTTATTCTGCACATTTTGTTTTTTTACGCGACCTTATAGCTTGCTTGGTTCCCCCAAAATCGGTCTAAACGTAAAATACAGTAAAACCTCATTAATCCAGACCACATTAAGACGGACTTCGCTTAATCCGTGTAACGTGCTGTGCCAACACCAGCCGTTTACAAACAAATTTATTAATGAAAAATAAAAAAAAATAAATAAATAAAATTTTGACAAATTATTTCTAAGTTAATTTTAATAAAAAAATAACCTTTACTGCGTAACAATTATTTATTATATCCTACCTTCAATCCATATACTTTACTTTATTTAAATAATTATTAATTCAAAATATTACAACACAAATTTCCTATATCACAACATAAACAATCAAACATAACCACAAAATTGAAAATAGGTTATGTTGTAGTCAGATCTGTGTTCATCACAGTTGACTACCAAATCTCTGTTACGCATTAATTTATTATATCCGTGCGTACAGTTGATAGCTACAGGACAATTCGTCCTAGAAGCACGGAATCTGTGTTTTCGTCACAGAAACCCCGCCTCCAAGATTCATGATCCCAACTTCAACCGACGCCATTTTGTATCTCTTATAAACTACACTGAAGTTAATTTTCTGGTTACAAGGTTCGATTTACCATAAAGTACTTCTGGGAAGGAAAGGACTCAAATTAAGAAAGCATAGTAGTTGGCATTAATCTTTTAATGCCTCATTTCAGTTTTTTTAGAACACACAAATAAATCAAAAAGATATATTGGCAAATCATAACCATGCTTAGCAAACTCAGACACTCAAGCATACATTCTAATTATTAATCATTTTATTCTAAATCTATAGCAACTTATATTATTAATATATTCAAATGCAGACTCAGTTAAACTTAAAATTATTACTTACGTATTTTTATTTTATAGTGCACTTTCAAATTATTAAAAAAGGAAAAACTTACAAAATCTTTGAAGTGAATTTAAAAAACAAACAACCCCTTTATATTTTTAGTTCGTAGCACTCTAGCCTCGTCGTATTTGATTCACTTAGACACTCGATGAAAGGTTTGTATGCGAAACATATTCAAACTATACCGACGCCATTATTCAAGATTTTCAAAGTTAGTTTTCTCGTACCACATTACGCACAAGTTTACGTATTTCTTTCGAATAAGTGTACGGCACTGTCTCTACTTTTGTTAACACATTGTTTAACGGTAATTAGACCTCAATTACCGCTAAAAACCACATTGTGAATACTTTTCACAAAACCACCTGCAAACAGGTCCTTACTCTATCAAGTGTATAGAACGATTGAGGACAAAGCTTTTACTTTTTTAGCATCCTTTTCCTGTATGTGACGTCATATCGCGTGATCTTGCTAGGGGACCGTAATATGTCTCATTTCTTGTAGTAAGGCCTATTACCAACATCTCAGACCAAAATTCTGTCCTTGTTTGTCACAGCATCACAGATGAATTATACATACTACCAACATAATATATCAAATTTATTTCCTTCAATGTCTGCAATTGTCTTTCAATATTTATTACTCATGGGCTAGAAATTTAGTGAATCACTTCTTCCCCAACACTGTTCAATGTTTTGTATTTTGAACATCGTGAAATACAATTGAATAGTTTAAACAAGATTGAACTCAAAATTGAAACCAGATATTAAGTAAGACTTTTTATTTTATATTATTAAAAACGTCTGCATTTTCTCTTTGAATTTCTATGTTTATTATTTACTTAAAAAGTACTAAGTTTTTTTTTTTTTAAATAGGCTAAATGTCCAAAATTTACATTGTGACCCCCTTTACGTTATATCCTTATTTAAGTGATTAAAATCCCTGAAACTCACATATATTACATCCGGACAGCCAGTTGACTGCAGGTTATAAAGATTACATTCAGCTAAATTTGGAATAAGCCATTCTAAACTAGTAGTCCACAGAATGGACCTTTCATATTCACAGTGTAATACATTTTACTACATGTTTTATGAATTAAAGTTTGTCTGTACATACAACTAAACTCAAAATACATGTTCGTTTTCTAAAAAGAGTGTTTCATTATGTACCTTTGTTCATATTTAAGGTTATTTCATTTAATCCGGACTTTCAATTATCTGAACGACTTAGAGCCCCAATTAGTCCGGATTAATAAGGTTTTACTGTACCATAAAAGTACACGGTTCAAAGCCATGTAGTGGATTTTACCATCGGCGTTTGGCGTGCGAAGCACTCAATGCATTGTGTATTGAAAATATTCCCAATATGCGGAATGTTGTGCAAAGCGCACATTGCTTTGTGTATTGAAGATACTCCCAAAATGCAGAATGGCGTGCGAAGCATTTTGCAGCTATTCAGCACCATCGTGAATAGAGCTATTTTCCAAATTGTTGGTTGAAACCCTAATACATAGGCCTGTAAACTTAATTTTGGAAATTTGCTCAATTCACGTCAGCGGTTCAGCTGTGTAGTCGAATTATTTTAATACTGCTTAAAGTTAACTATACAAGCCTGTATTCTAGGCTCAAGAGTATAAATTTGCTATGCGCATCTAGTCATTATGCAAAAAATAATTCATATGGTCTTTGAACTAAAATCGAATTATCTATTTACCATTTGTACATGTGAAGGTAAAGAGAAACTCCAGGGAAATGCACTACAAAAATCAAAATTCAGATACTCAGAAATTCTATAAAAATGTATCCTTTGTAAATTTAGCGGTTTTTTAATTATTATTGGACTTTGAATATTTTAAGCAATCACCATCTTGAAATGGATGATCTGATCAGGTTGACAACTATACCAAAGTTTATTTCATTAAAATAAAAATTCTTAACTTGTTCATTTTTCAAACACAAAACTAGCCAGTGAACTAAGCATTTACGGACC
>JAGFPH010004890.1:13437-41985 GCA_018207615.1 Philaenus spumarius | reverse complement strand
GCTTGCTTCGTATGCCAACCCCATATTGGGAGCATTTCCAATACAAAGTGCATTGCTTGCTTCACACGCCAACCCCATATTGGGAGTATTTTCAATACAAAGTGTATTGCGTGCTTCGCACGCCAACTCTGTTATGTAACCCCAACTGTGACTTCATAATTGTATTAAAGTAGGAGAGTAAGTAATAAAAATTAATGTTATTAGCTAAAGAGGAAACTATTCAATTGATTTCGAACAAATTTGTACCAATTAGGCCTATATAGACGCACAAAACAAGGTTTTGACAAATTTTGAAAAACAACCCCCTTTTCGGCCAAAAATCAGATACTATTATTAAACGAGAATTTTTTTAAAAGATGCGGTATTTTGCATATGGTAGGGTACATTAAGGGCTACAAATAAGGCAAATTTTATCAAAATCGTTATAACTGTTTTTTTTATAAAAAAATAATAACTGATTTTTTGGGGGTGTTTTGGCCAAAAAGAGGGTTGTTTTTCAAAACCTTTTTTCGTGCATCTATACAGGCCTAATTGACATGTTTTGTGCAAATTTGTTTGAAATCGTTCGAATAGTTTTCTCTCTAGCTTTGTATACATACAGACTTTTTGTAAAAATCACTTTATTGGACTCAGGGGGTCCTCCCAAAACGGATATTTCCACAAACATCTCAACTTTGATTTTTTTTCCGATCACTATACTTTCTCTATACTATAGTATAGTGAGAAAATAATAGTGAACGCAAGAAATAGGTTTATTTTATCAAAAGTGTTAATGATAATTGATAATGTAGCCCATCTTCGGTAATGCACAAAATGGAAGCAAATCGGTGCAGTGGTTGCTGGACTGGTTTACACTAACAGTTGCATAGGTTCTTATCATGTTACCGGGGTTCGATTTACTTGTGCTACGCACTGCTTCCCATCTTCATAGTCGAACTGGCACACAAAGCAACGACAACAAAATTCCGTGATGCACAAGTTATGAGTTGATAATAATTACGACTGAAATTGGCGACACTGTCGTTGAAACGCGTTATAGTAAATGAATGTACACTCAAGTATTTCAATTATATGAATGAATCAAATTATTTAATAAGTCGATCTTAATATTTATAGTGTTTATAACTAGTACTGTAAGCAGTACACCTCACATAAAAAAATTAAAGATCTTTTCAACTCGGCCTTTGAGGCACCGATTTACAAAAATGTCTGAACTGGTCAAAAAGGGCATCTTTAAAACATCTAAGCAGAACCATTAAAAAGGCCACCATCTTGAATCAATAAAACGAAAAACCCTTCACATCCGGTTCTTATTGGCTCCAAAATTTATCAATGCGTTTAACTGTGAATGTGTAAGAATTTAATAATGTTCAAATTAAAACGGGATCTCGATTGGCTCGGTCAATAATTTGAATGTAATTTACACAGTGTGGCCCTTTTCACTTTAAAACGGACAGATCGAACGTATTTAGGAATTTTGATAGAGCCAACGGCATTAAATACATATGATCGATAAATTTAACGTCAACTATCTTGCTTGATGCCTCAGTCGAATTCGAACTGATTTATATAAAAATTTGTGTCCGTGTATAAATTCTCACACGTTTTGTCTTGTACGCATCGCTAAAGTACTGCTGGGAGTATTACTTGAATGTCGTTTTGATTTGCTTCCAGGTCAAACCAAATGAATATAAATAAAATATTCCGATGTAGTATTGCACGATGAAAATGATTCGAACACGATCGGATTTCCAATTATGTATTCGTGATAATTTTCATTGGGTTGTAAATGATAATTTTTTTATTGTAGACAAAAGTCTATATTTTATTTAATGGGACACTTTCAAATTTTCAATATCTCATATAGTTTTTGAGAAAACAATTTTAGAAAAGTACATATTTCAACAACAAACATTTTCGAAAGGAAAATTTTTGCCCCGATATGGGTATCAAAATATACATAATTTTATAGAGAATAAAGATGTGTTTGTAGTTTTTCAATAACACTGATATTTTTCGAGTTATTCAGCTTTTTATGATTTCCAAAATGGTTTTTCTTAAATAAACGCTATAAAAATTATTTAAATTTAATTGATACCTACCTCAAAAGTCTTAGAATTGAAAGGAGAATATTTACTGAAAAAGGTTTTCTCTTATCTTTAACCGTTTAGAAATTGTGTTCCAGGTTTTCGGAATGCAAGCCCTTTTTAAAACCGCTATAGCAGAAAAACTATCAAACAAAACGTCATGATTTTTTCACACAAGAAAGACAAAAGTCCATATTTTCATTTACTTTTTTCTCCAAAAAGATATCTCTTATAGATTCCGAGATATAAGCCAGAGAAAACAGGTGTTTTTCACAATTTAGAAAACGTCAAGGGGGTCGGTCCCCTTGCAAGTTTTTAAGGCAAAAAAACCGACTTTGGATTTTCATGGGTTTTATTACATTAAACGAAGCAGGATGGTGAGTAGAATTTTATTAATGGATACGTACCAAAATTTTTCAAAAATATTAATTACACTGGGAGTTTAGGGCTTTTAAGTAAAACTGTTACTCAGTGTAAGCATTTTTCAAAGCTGTATAACTCGGTGCCTACTAAAAGGAAATTTATGAACTAATTTTTTTACTGTAGACAAAAGTCTATATTTTAAAGGGACACTTTCAAATTATCTCATATAGTTTTTGAGAAAACAATTTTAGAAAAGTACATATTTCAACAACCAACAAACATTTTCGATAGGAAAATTTTGTCCTGATATGGGTCTCAAAATATACATAATTTTATAGAGAATAAAGATGTGTTTGTAGTTTTTCAATAACACTGATATTTTTCGAGTTATTCAGCTTTTTATGATTTCCAAAATGGTTTTTCTTAAATAAACGCTATAAAAATTATTTAAATTTAATTGATACCTACTTCAAAAGTCTTAGAATTGAAAGAAGAATATTCACTCAAAAAGGTTTTCTCTTATCTTTAACCGTTTAGAAAATCGTGTTTTAAGCATTTCCAGGTTTTCGGTTTGCAAGCCGTTTTTAAAACCGCTATAGCAGAAAAACTATTAAACGAAACGTCATGATTTTTTCACACAAGAAAGACAAAAGTCCATATTTTCATTAACTTTTTTCTCCAAAAAGATATCTTTTATAGATTCCGAGACATAAGCCAGAGAAAACAGGTGTTTTTCGCAATTTATAAAATGTCAAGGGGGGTCCCCCTGGCAAGTTTTTAAGGCAAAAAAAACCGACTTTGGTTTTTCAGGGGATTTATTACATTAAACGAAGCAGGATGGTGAGTAGAATTAATACGTACAAAAATTTTTCAAAAATATTACACTGGGCTTTTAAGTAAAACTGTTACTCAATGTAGGCATTTTTTCAAAGCTGTATAACTCGGTGCCTATAAAAAAGGAAATTTATGAACTAATTTTTTTACTGTAGACAAATAAAAGTCTGTATTTTAATGGGACACTTTCAAATTTTCAATTTTTCATATAGTTTTTGAGAAAACAATTTATGATTCCAATCTATTTTGGAGTGGGTAATACGTACCCGAGTTAGGCCCCAAGGACCCTTTTTACCTACCATCTTATCGAGGGAACTAGGTCCACATCCTGCAGAATATCCGTACCTAGCGTTTCATGTCCTCTGCTCGCACCTACCACAGTTGGACGAGTTCCACTTGCCTGATATCGCTAAATTTATATTTAGGGCACATTGTCTTTTAGAACACCTACCATTGATCTCATGTGCCTTCTATCTATCTCCTAGTCTTACCATTGGGTCCCTCCAAGAAGATCTTTAATAGACCGTAATCCTCTCTCTCCACTTACCTCTGTGCTCCTTAGACCAGCTCCGGATCACAGATTTACCTGTTTATTCCAAATGCATGATCACCGGTTCAGAATCCGCAGAAGACGTGAACAATCGTTCTCTTACTAATCCATCTAATTTTTCATTGTGTTAGATCCCAACTGGCTACCTGAACAGCTTGATATATCAGTGTTTCTCTGCACTCACATATTAGCCATGAGGTGGTCACTTTGAGTGCTTTCAAAGCTTTCTCTATTACCAGACTGAGCAGATATTGATTTTTATCTTGTCTGCAGGTAGGGTTGTACCTAACCTGACATATTACATGATAGCATGGGCCTCTAATTTCATAATTAGATCAGGCAGGTGAACAGCTGACGTAAGTTGAGCGAATTTCCAAAATTAAGTTTATGCGGATTATGGATTTAACCAACTGTTTAGGAAATTAGTCTACTTACGAGTCTATATCACAAAATATATTAGCACAAATTGAACACATGAAAATGTGTTCCGAGGGCCATGATCAGTGCTCATTTACTACTCCCGACCTTAGGTCCCACCATAGGGTCACTGCAATAGCTCATATTTCCTACAGAAATTGGCTAATAATGGATAAGATCCGTAAAGTTACACTCCAGTATCCATTGAGCCGGTGCCCTTTTTTGGATCCGCCTGCATAGGTGACTAGCATGTCCGTCCACTCTTTTCTTGTTGTAATTACAATGTCGTAACCTCTTTAAAGCTAAAACTCAAAACACAGATGTCAGTATTGTTGCCTCACTCTGCTTATGTTACCAGGTCAATAGTGTTTCCTTCACGCTTTCACTACCTTACTTTTTGCAGCTATGAAACAATATTGATTTTTAAATTACCTGTTACCAGGTGCATAATTCCTGGTATTCGACTGTGGATGAGCTATAATAAAGCTGAGGAAGTTTTCTGTGATTAATTTTGAATACAATTGTTTGCTCCACAATGTATTTTTAGTGTCAGTAAATACAATAGGCTCTTCCAATAAACCAAAGAGACATGAATAACTGAAGAAGGAAAATCGTTGCCAGAAGTACAATAGTTTTAGAAATGCAAGTTGGCAACCCTCTAAAGGATTCTGATCAGCTGTTTCGTTGGAACAATTATTTTTTATAACCTTAACATCTAATATGTACAATGGCGTTTCGGCTGTCTGCAATTTTTGGCAAAACTCCGTAAATATATAAACCAATTTGAGAATTTAAAAAAAAAATGCATAATTTTGGAACAAAAATATTTTTTACTTTCTCCACCCTATACGTAGTATATGGAGAAAGTATTGTTTTCGTAAAAATGTTCGAATTTGAATTTTCAGTGAATTATCTGTTTTGGTGCCCCAAGAACCCCAAAAAATTGTTTAGTGCAATTATCTGTGTTGGTGCTCCCTGAACCCAAAAATATTTTTAGTGGAATTTTTTGTTTTGGTGCTCCCTGAACCCAAAAAAGTGTTTTTAGAGTGGTGTCTGTCTGTATGTATACACGACCAGAGAGGACACTATTGGTCCGATTTCCATGAAATTTGGTATGTGGGTACTAAACCCTAACATCTCCAGGCGTTTTTTTCATTTTTTGGAATTTTTAATTTTTAAGGGTAATTTACCCCTAAAAACCCATAAAAAACGACAAAAATGCAAATTTTTCAAAAACGGCTCTGACGATTTTGATCAAATTTTCAGTATTTATAGTGCTTAAGATGCCAAACAAAATGACACCACCCGCTTTTATTAAAACTTCGGCGTGTTATAATTATGGGGAAATGTTTAAAAATAAACAAGTTTGTGTTGTCAATCTAGCATCACGGCAGCGGCCGCACGGGGTAGCACCACGGTAGCAAGCACGGCCAGTAATTCAAAAGTCGCGCGATCGAATCCCGCCTGGGACAATAATTTTTTTATACGATTGACGTAGGTAGAATATTATTTTTTTGTTTTGTTCTAAAAAGTAGTAAATAAAATGATTAAAACAATATTATTTTGACTACAGTAAGTTGGGAGAAAGTTTGTGTCAGTTAACTGATACCGTTTATTTTATTTTATGTATGTCGAAAGATCTAGAATCAAAATATGCTTGTTATTTGTGACAGCCTACATTGATAGTTCTTTATAATTATTAATACCCTGAACTCAGCATTTCGCACGTAAGATAAATGGCCGTGCTAAATGCTCATCATCATGGACGTTCTCCCTCCATAAGTTAAAGTTTAGACAACAGTGGTGTTTCGTAGTAACAATGTCTCCATAAACATCGGTGATTATCACATGGTTCTATGTTTATTGCCTTAAGAAATTACAGCTTCAACTTCACAAGTAGTAGCTTTTAACATTTAGTAAACACTGTCGGGCAGCTCTATGAAACACTATACACAGTCAAGTCTAACCTTGAGCAGAGACCTACTCTATTACTAAGTATAACTCCAATGAGTACCACTTCTAGCCCAGTCGGTATAGGTTACAACTACCAGTAATTTGCAATACGGCTGATTTTTTTTATAAGTACCTTAAAGTATGTAGATTAAGATAAAAAAAAGTTTACCAGTCTATCGATTTCCCAAAGTCAAAAAAAAAATCGATTATCATTTTTTTTCGATTATCCTTAATATTTCGAGCTGGAATGAAGATAGAGAAAAATAAAAAAATACCACCGTGTAGGGGAGGTATTTTTCAATAAAAAAGGTCATATGAACTTATTTTGTCCGAGCAATGGTTTGTCTGGAAAAAATTCGATAATGCAGGTATGTATTTTGCAGCAGGGGAAATCACTAAAAGGGGACATCTCATTCATATATGAAGCGTTGGCTCATTCTAAATTGGCCGAATTTTAATATATCGAATTGAAACTTGACATAGGAGTTAAAATATATATTTTAAACATTTATGCTGAGTCTCAGCTTGTTATCTTGAAAATTACCCGATCTAGAGCCACTTGACTTATCAATGGTTTTCTCGATTTTAGGAGTACCGGACCCACCAATTCATTTTAAACAGCTCCAGTTTAGAAAATTTTCAAAATATCTACCTGAAAGTTTTTTTACAAGTTAAATATATAGATTCAAACAAGATCAAAGAGTATAAACCTTTTTTATTATTTACTTTTCAAAGCACAAGTAACATAAAAAAGTATAATTTTAGACCTTTTTAGATTTTTCATCAAAACACTTGAGTTAATCGGCTGCAGATTAGTCAATTTTTTAAATATAGTTTTTAAAATAAGTATAGCAAAAAACAATTGTGTTTTTAACTTCTGTACCAATTTTTAAATCGATTTGTTCGAAAATGGAGTCGTTGAATCCAAAGGTGTTATAGTTAAAACGAGATAGGTAAAACAGAAGACTATTTTCAAGTGCCTCGTTTTTAAAAATAACATGCAAAAAATCGTTCATACTTACTAAGAATATTTATACTGGTGTACTCAACTTGTAAAACAAATTTGATGTTGATATTCCAAAAATTGATGAAACTGGAATAGATTGAAATTAGTTCGTGGGTCCGGTACTCCTAAAATCGATAATCGAAATCGACTCCTAGATCGGGTCATTTTCAACATAACAAGCTGAGACTCAGCATAAATGTTGAAATTATATATTTTAACTCCTACGTCAAGCTTCAATTCGATATATTTAAATTCGGCCAATTTAGAATGAGCCAAAGCTTCATATATGAATAAGATGTCCCCTTTTAGTGATTTCCCCTGCTGCAAAATACATACCTGCATTAACGAATTTTTTCCAGACAAACCATTGCTCGGACGAAATAAGTTCATATGACCTTTTTTATTGAAAAATACCTCCCCTACACGGTGGTATTTTTTATTTTTCTCTATCTTCGTCCCAGCTCGAAATATTAAGGATAATCGGGAAAAAAATGATAATAGATTTTTTTTCGACTTTGGGAAATCGATAGACTGGCAAACTTTTTTTTATGTTAATCTACATACTTTAATGTACTTATAAAAAAAAAATCAGCCGTATTGTTAATTAGTGGAACTTTTGGTCTAAATTTACCCCTACCGACTGGCCTATTCCCAGAATGATGCACCACATAATTATATTGTAGAAGTTCAACTATTTTCGTTCTAACCTATCTTTTGATGATCTGACCAAGGATAATGACCTAAGGGGTCAGGACTATTGAAGCAGTAACCTTAACTGAAACATTGTCCTTACAAAATTAATCATACAACATTCTGTTGGAAGCATATAAAAAGAATCCCTTAAGGCTCAGCACACCCAGCCACCATCTTGAATTTCAACTCCCATAAGAACAATGTTAAACGCGCAACAAGATTAATAATGAAAAGAATATTATTAGCGAATTTCCATAGGAAAAATGAACCATTGCAGTGGCCCTTATGGTGAGACCCAAGGTCGGGAGTAGCAAATGAGCACCGATCATGGTCCCCAGAACACGTTTTGGGGTGTCATTAAAATTAAAAATATGTGTTCGCACTCTAGCGGCCTCATTTTAAGTCCGATTTGGTACACGGGTTGGTTGTCTATGTCGCTTGGACGAGTTCGTTAGCCAAAAAATCCAACAACCGGAAGTACGTTTTTTGACCGGAAGTAACTATTTTTTGAGATTTTTACTACGAGAATGAATTTTCTTTAAAGTTTTTTCTAAAAATATAAATGTAGGATGTTATTCTGCACACTTTGTATTTTTACACGACCTTATAGCTCGCTTGGTTCCCCCAAAATCGACCAAAACGTAAAATACCATAAAAGTACCCAGTTCCAAGCCAAGTGGTGCAAACTCGCGAGGTCAGTAGGAGGAAACAAATTCTAATATATTGCTTACACACAGACAGCTGTTCAACGCCTTCGTGAGTAGACCTACTTCCCAAATTGTTGGTTGAAACCCTAAAACATAGGCATATAAACTTAATTTTGGAAATTTGCTCAACTCACGTCAGCGGTCCAGCTGCGTGGTCGAATTATTCTAAATATGTTGTTTTATCTGCTTTATTGCGGAAACATGCACATTTCAGTATGTTTACAGTCAAGGTTACGTCTGCAACCCTCTAGTTTCCGCTTTTATGAAGCTGCCTTACATTTGCTAGCGGAAGAATGAAACGCACACAAACTCAATGCTAGTAGTGTACAGCTCTGCCACTTGGAGAGCTGCGGTCAACTCGGAAATATGTTTTCACTCCTGCCGAGCCTTGAATAAAAATGGCCGAAAGGATTAAATAAACTCACAAGTAATAATAGTTGTTTTTTTTTTTTTATTAAACTTGCTAATGGAATAGACACTATCTAACGTACTTGAAAGTGCTAAGGTAGACAAACGAAAGGCTAAAAGGAAAAATTCATATCAAGGAAGCTTTTGAACAAGAATTTTACAAATAACATCAGTTTACAGATAACACTAAAACAGGTAGTTTTATAAATAATTACAAATCGATTAACATATTAATTCACTTTTAGATTTTTAGTTCGTAACTGAATGTTTAAAAGAAGCTTACAAAACAAAAATTTTACGCATTTACAAAACAAAAAATTAAAGAGTTAGCAAAGTAAAAAAAAAAAAACAAGAAGAAATCAGATTATCTTAGCAACAAATGTGAACATTAAGTTGAGGTAACACTTTGTATTTTCTTGTACTTTCTTTCACGCAAACATCAACGGATATTTTTTATTATTTTTAATATTATTATCTAGTACACCGGTGATCTTATCGGGGACCACGTAGTACGCACACTGAACATTCTATCCGAACGTTTTGTTTTTAAACAAATAGAACGGAAAAGAAAAAAAAAACTAAAATGAACACAATAAGAAATTGTAAATCTCACAACATGCTCGCACACATTCATACAATTCCCAAATCACTAGAGTTTTGTTGTAAAAAGTGATTCAGAACTAAATTGTAAACTATACGGGAACAATGCAGCTATATCACAGTACACTTATGGCTTGTAGGGTGTTAGATCAGAAGGATTACTGTCTATGGAACAGATTCTGTAAGAGAATATTTTAAATACACTGTGGATCGTTTTTTTTTCATTTTCCTATTTTTTTGAAAAACGCCTTTGAGATCTTTGGAAATGGAATCAGGGTTACACACGACTTGTTCAGACTGTCAGGTCATAGAAATAATTCATATTTTGAAATGAAATCTTCACGTTTATGCGATCAAAGTTTATCCCGGTTGCGAACAGACTGGCGTGATTTTCAAGTTAGAAGTGAACTTCAATCTGGTTTTGTGATGAACAATGAAATGCTTAATCTAGTTAACAGTATTTTTCCATGCCCGAGGTATAATTTAAAAGGGTATATATTACTTCTAGGTTTTCGTAACCCATTGGACTTAATTTTTGGCCAAACGTTAGAAAATGGTTGCATCGATACATCCTTGCGGTTTAAGTTCTGTCTGTAAGGCTTAAAGGTTTACGCAAAACTGGACGATGTGTTTAAAACAATTTTTTTCAAACCAGTGTCGAAAGAAACCCTTATTGCTTATAGGGTATTTCATATATTTTTTTAAATTTAACGGTTATGTCAAACGATTAAAACATTATCAATTTATTAAGGTTAAAATATGCAGGCTATTGTATCCCTTATATGTTTGGAAAAAATAATGTTTGTCTCATAAATATTGTGAAATATACAGAAATTTGTATTTTAAAGCTCAATTGCAACCTTCTTTCAATAATCAATACGTTAAACATAATTAGGCGTCAATGACCGCTCAGATTTTTCGTCTTAAAAAAATGAACAAAACTGAAATTATTATAATTCTGAACTATAGTCATTCTATAACCATGATTCATAATTCCATGTTTAACAATTACTCCATACGAAAGACTTAGGTATTTAACAAACTCACACAACAAAATCAACTTAAAATAAAATAAAAGGTTTTTGTAGAATCTTAATCGGTGAAGCAAACCCTACTTAAGCTATATTACGTTAAAGTGCAAACGTTTGGGCAACAAAAAACTTATAAAGTAGTGCAAGTATCGGACAAACAATATCATTTTGTTAATCCTAATTAAAAATAGGGAGAAAGAGAAACAAAATTAAAATAACACTATCTGCGTATGAATAGACCACTTAAAGCATCTAGCTATACACTCACGTTGAACACACTTATTTTATACACGTTATCTATTTAGAATGTCATCACAAATTACTAAAAGGGTGGGTTTCATTAAAGACTACGCGAAAACAATTACGTGCCAAAAATAAATTAACAATATTGTTTTTGGTTTAGTTTAATTGGGCACTAATAGAACACACTGTTTAAACCACATTTGTTTTCAATTCTGGGCTCCGTCAATGGTCCCATAATTTACAATTAAGCCCAACATACTCGCTAAATAATTGTACTTTTCAAACATAAAGTTTTCTAAATAATCAGTGTCAAACTGTTTTAAAGGTAAGGTCGACAGACTACGCACAAATTTGAAAATACAGAACCAAAGAAAACAAAGTAAATTTAATTCTATTCAGATAAAATACTACCAGGCTACAAAATAATTTCAAAACTGTTCAAAATAATTTTCGGCGAAATTTTCGTACAATTTAAAGGCAAATTAATTCAGATACGTATAAAAAAAATTTAAATAGGTATTTGTTGGGCTGTAAAAATGTGGAGGCGAACTTACAAACGTTTCGTTTATAATAATGAGGAACAACTTAAAAAAAAAGTTAACAAAAAAATCTTGACAAATACAAATGCCCCAAACTATAATTAATACGAAACTTAACTAAAACAAATAGGATGCAACGACATGCGCACTCTGGTGTCTTTGTGTGGACATAGTTCTGCCAGTCTAAATCTAACGAGATGAAAATTAACCCTAAAAAATTAAATTACACAATGTCCGAGCAACAGACGCTCGGGCAGATCCCCCCCCAAAACTGAGTCCGCTTGAGAGTCGGTTCCAACTAAAAATAATATAAAACAAACAAAATAAAAAATTAATTTGATTCACAAAACTTTAGCGTCACAATGAACGTTCGGACACCGCGTAGTGGACTTCACTAAACAGAAAGATACAATCCTTTTTGAATGAACATAACCTTTCTCTGTTTACTGTTGTTTGAAGTTAAGTTAGTGGTGCTTTCAGCTCGGCTTTATACGTTTTCGAGGTGGTCCGATCGGGGGTATTTGCTGTGTCGCCAGCGCGCGAAATGCCTCTGCGATCAGGTGAGGGTGCGAAGTGATCATAGACTTCCAACCGATCGTATCCATAACATCTGTCGCATGTCTAAAACAAAAACAATACATGTTGTTAATTTGTTTTTCTTCAGCAGGGGCTATTCTTTAACAGGGTGACTAGTGAAATGACCTTTTGAAATTCCCTGACATTTCCCTGACTAAATAATTTTTTTCCTGACCAATCTTAGAAAAAGCACAAACAAAACCATGCTAATTTTATTTTAGTAAATCAATAAAATTATATTGGTCGGTGAGCAAATAAATTTTTAGGGAATTAATTAAATATTTAATTAAACACGGTAATATTATAACAATTAAATATTTAATATCTATGTTACTGTACCAAACACCTGCAGTTGCAAATTACACATTTATGACTATAAATATTAAATTAAACTATGAATTACTCAAATTATATTTTATTGTATTATAACAAAAGACATAACCAATTAGTTTTTGTAATCCAGCTACCTACCGGTAATTAACGTTTAGTAATAAAACTAACATTTTTAGAAACAGCACGTTAGAGAAAGGTTTCAAAGTCATATTATGGCAAGTGCATTGGAACAAACTGCCATAATCAATCCCGTAACTTGCCGATAATTGTTTTTACGTATCAAAATACATAGTTTTCTTATTGATTAATTTAGAAGATCATCTTATGTTTATTTTCTCAATTAAAAATTGTATTAATCTATGATTGTAAATAGATATTTTAAACTATTTTCCTTAGAAATGTTATTTTTCCTTGACCTTAATCGAAATTCCCTGACTTTTCCAGAAAAGTAAAATTTCCTGACTTTTCCAGGTTTTCATTATTTTCCCTGTCGCTAGACACCCTGTTTAACTCTAAAACTTGAGAGTCTCTTCGCTTTGAACTGTAGGTCCAATTTACAAAATTATATAAAAGTGTAAAATTGTAGGTCAACACAGTATATATTATCATATGTAAAATGCTAGTTTTTCTAATTTCAAAACTTTCACCCTGAACGACAATACTTTTATTATAAAATAAAATAATGTATATACTACAAAAAAGCACAATTTTGTTCAGAGCACAAAAATGTTGATTATTTAATTTATTCACCAGCAAAATATGTATTTCGTGTCAGAATTGCCCCTATTACCCACCGCCCCTGCAATTATTTCAAAAAGATTACAGAAATGGTCGGGTAAATTCAATACAATACAAAAATGACTCTAACGACGATTGATTTTCTCTAAATTTGAAAAAAGAACGAGTTTCTCGATTCTTACACCATAAAAAGAACACGAAAAGCGAAACAATAAACTAAGCTAATGTAAACCGCTATTTTAGAAGAGAGTCAATAATGTCTTTGGAGGGCAAATAAATAACACAACAATAGATAGTAAAACAAAAAGGCGAAACTTTATTTAAGAAACTTTAATTTAATTCTGACTAATAATGACTCTCTTATATCGATTACACTAAATATTAAGGGGTATGCGAGAATGACTTTTTGAATTCGAGACGAAAACGAGACTTTTTTAATACAAATTATCGAGATCGAGAAAACGACGAGCGAGAAACAAGATTTTATTAAATACAGTTTATCGAGATCGAGGAAAAACGAGAAGTGTTTTTAGAACAAGAGTGAATCTAAATTTTAATTTCCAGTTGAGAGTGAGAAATATCAAATACTCTTAAATTATTGAAAGACATAATAATGTGTAAGGGGATAAGTTAATTGTTGCCTTCTTTTGATTTGCCAATGCTACTAAGTTTATGAAAGATATTACAAATAGAATGTATCTCATAGATATGTATTTTAACTTTAAGACTAATGATTAATAACCCTTTACACTATATATTATTTTTAATATAACTATAAGCAATTAATTGACATTATTTATTTTACTACAAAAACCAAGGTTATACAGGGTGTTCAACTTAAAAGAGGCCCTATTGCTCATTAGGTTGTAAAAAATGAATTTTCTTTGGGAAATACATGAATTTGTGTGAAACGGATTAATACTGTTTCTAAAGTTGGTACGAGTGGAGCTAGAGTGGGGATGGCTGTTTATTTCCGGTGTATTGCAGTCGCACCAGTGAAGGTCAAGCATTGACGTTTGAACAAAGTGTGAGGTTAGGTAGCATTTTCATGTCTTGTTGTTTGTTAAAATGCGCTTAACTGTTGAAGAACGTGTATTCGTGAATGCTGCCGTCTACCAAGACATTATCCAACAGTTCGTAGGCTTACTGCAAGAGGATGAGCGTTACTGCTGGCCGCAACTGGATGGTGCCACTCGCCATACAGCTCTAGTATGGAGATGCTACAGGATCTTTTTGATGGAAGAATCATTTCAACAGGATTGTGGCCTTCACGATCCCCCGATCTGTCCCGTCTTGACTTCTTTTTGTGGGGCTACTTAAAAGAAATTGTTTTCAGGAACAATCCTCATACTCTACAGGAATTGAAGTCAAAAATTACTAATGCAATTAACAAGATAGACAGAGTACAGCTAAGAGTGGCCAGGAACATGGTGAAACGTGTTGACAAGTGTATGGATATGGATGGACGATATTTTCAACATTTGTTGTAATCCGGTACAATGTAAGTGTTTTTTAATAAATATATTGTAATTTACACACTAAACTAAAAATTGGGGCCTCTTTTAAAATGAACACCCTGTGACCCTGTATAAAACTCAATCTCTATTTTGCTAAGTTAATTCTAATCAGTGTCAAGTAATTTAAATAAGATATTGCGATGTCCTAATCGCTTCCCTTTCGAGTTGCTTGGAAAACTTCTGATTATCTTTTTTTTCCATTCTAATGTAACATTTTAAGTTTTATATAAAGACTACAATAAATCTCGAGATTTTAAAAACATATCGAGAAATTTATGGCTGAATCGGGAAAAGAACAACCAAAGAATTAATTTTATAGATCGAGACGATATCGAGTTATTTCTCATTACTTCTCGAGAGTTTCGAGATCTTGCACGCCCCTACTAAATACAAATCTAACGTCCTCATATCTGATGAAGCATTACAGGAAAAACTCAGAAGTTTGACAGTTCAAATGTTAAGTTATTTTTTCTCTTGGGTTCATACAAATTCTAAAACCTTAATCTAGACTCTCAAAATATTGCATTTTGTTTACAATGTAGATCTGCAAGCACCACTTGATCAATAGTATAAATCGTATATATGTAAAAAAAGTTTTGTAAAACCCGTTTTTGCATTAAATCATAATCTACACTCAAACTTTTCCATTCAATAATGTAGTTTGGATGTCTGAATATTCTAAATACTCAATGCTTCCCCCCTTTATAATACAGCCGTATCAGTGTACACTTACGTATTGATAAAGTCGATCGCTTGTGCCTTCAGTTGATCAGCACTATGGAGGTCTGCCAATATCAAGATATCCGCAGCATTTTCTATTGACAGGTTGGTACAAAGTGCTTCCTCGCACATCACTTTCAGCCTTTCTAAAGCATACTGTGGAAAAACAGAAGAATAACGAGATGAGACAAACAAAAACCTAACCTAGATTAATGTTAAAAAACATGTTACTTGCTTTGAAAATAATAATCTCTGTATTATATCAAATAAAAACGGTCCCAGAAACTGGCACATACTTTCTCGCAAACATATTTAAATTATTAAACAGATTCACTGTGACTTCATAATTGTATTAAATTAGGAGAGTAACTAATGAATATTATTATTATTAGTTAGAGAGAAAACTATTCAATCGATTTCGAATAAATTGCACCAAACATGTCAATTATGCCTGTATAGATGCACGAAAAAAGGTTTTGAAAAATTTTGCAAAACAACCCCCTTTTTGGCCAAAAAACCTCCAAAAATCAGATATTATTTTTATTAGCTAAACAAGAATTTTTAGAAAGATGTGTTTTTTTTGCATATGGTAGGGTACATTAAGGGCTACAAATAAGCCAAATTTTATCAAAATCGTTAGAGCAGTTTTTTTTATAAAAAAAAATATAACTGATTTTTTGGGGGATTTTTTGGGAGGTTTTTTGGCCAAAAAGGGGGTTGTTTTTCAAAATTGTTCAAAACCTTTTTTCGTACATCTATACAGGCCTAATTGACATGTTTGGTGCAAATTTGTTCGAAATCGATCAAATAGTTTTCTCTCTAGCTTTGTATACATACAGACAGACAGACATTTTGTAAAAACCACTTTTTTTGACTCAGGGGGTCCCAACTCGGATATTTCCACAAAAATCTCAAACATCGATTTTTTGCGATCACTATACTTTCTCTATACTATATAGTACAGTGATAAAGTAAAATGTTTGTTTCTTTGTTCTCTGTAGACTCAAAAACTAATCAACTGATTTCGTTAAAATTTCACACTTTATCCATATCGTTGCCAGGAGTTTTTGGACGTTATAATTACTACATCCTAAAGGATTGAAATGGGGTTGCTACCCCTATACAATAAATATGAATTAAACTGACTTCTTACAAATTATAAAGCTAAAATTATATGATATTATTTCTAAGGGATATACAAAACTATTTGGAATTTGATTACTTAAATCAAAGGGAAGAAATGCAATAACTACTCTTAAAATTAAATAGTAAATCCGTACACTTTTTATACATTCTCAAAAACTACTCAACTAATTTCACTAAAATTTACAATTTATATGTACCGTAATTGTACTAGGATTTCTTATAGAATATGGTCACTACAAACAAATATATTTAAATGAGGTAGGTACCCCTATACAATAAAAATAAATTGTACTAAATTCGTAATAAACTTTAAATCTAAAATTATTTAATATTATTCTTAAAGGTAATAAGAATAAAAAACATTTTCAATTCGATTACTTAAGTCAAAGGGATGAATTGGGGAAATGGAATAACTACCTTTACAATTAAAGCAAGCAATAGCGAAGCACTGCCGGGTTCACTAGTATCTATAATCTGTATATATAAAAGGCAAGGCCCTAGTTTAATATAATTATTTGGCCTAAAGAATTCTTGCAGTGCTTCATTTTGTAAACAATAAATTTAACCCTCTGCGAGCCAATAAAACTGAATTTCCTTGTAGAGAAATGTGTTGTACAAAAAGTATTTTCCAAATCCATACACTTAACCAATTTTGTTCGCCTAAATAGAAAAATAAAAAATCTATGAAATTTCTCTCACAAAATAAGCTCATCACTTTTTAATCAGTCCTCGTGATCAGTCAGAACTCACAAATATCAAACACGCACTCATACTGGGAAAGTTTAGTAAACTATATAATAAAGAGCAAAATAGCAAAAGATCGTACAAAAAGATTCATTTTACAGAGGTGTTCCAATTGAAATAAATTACTTTGTTTTTAAACATCAAAATTTAAACAACAATTTAATTACCTTGTCTGCTGCTGCGAGGAGATCGTCTGCCATTTTTTCTAAATTGGTCGCTTTACCCGTATAAATGAAACGCAACATCTCTCTGAGTACTTCGTGGTCGACATCTGTGATGGCGACACGATTGTGTTTCCGTTCTTCCATTTCGTGTTCAAACATCGCCGCAAACACAGGACTCCGTGCTGTGAATTAAAAAGGTACTGCCATTAATAAATAAATCAACACCTAACCTAACCTCAAGAATAATAAATACAAATTTACGTTCAAAAACAATAATTTTATATGAAATTACCTGCAAGAATAGCTTTATGCGCTTGGAATTCTCTACCGCTAACTGAAAGCGTGACATCGCTGAATTTCTGAACTTCGAATAATTGTCCTAAATCGTCGGGTAGTCGACATTCGGGCACTTTGAATTGAACTGCGTTCGACTGCCCTGAGATGTTAACACTGTCTGCTACAACGCTGACCTAAACAAACACATTTGAAAAACCATTTCTTATTTTGAACTTAAACCAGTTTACATTAAAATGTATTACCTTACCTGGAGCTACTAGAGACATTATAAAAGGGCTGTAATGCACTCATCTGACTCCAGAGCTCCCTGCTTTTAAGTGCTGGGTAAACATAAAAAATTTTTCAGGCAAATTATTTAAATTTTGATTTCAGGGAACACACTCGCAGATTTTTTGTGTTTCAATGCAAACACAGATTTATGAAAAACTTAAATTTAATTCTTTGAAATATGGACATAGTTTCAATTCAAAGTAAGGAGTGAAAAACTTTTCCTTATTTTGGTCAGGTAAAAACTTAATCTGAGAAATTTGAAAAAAACCAGTTCAAATTTGATTTTGTATTTCCATTTTTTTTCATGTATTTTCATTCAACCGTAAACAAGTGATAAATTTTATATTTTGATATTCGTTCAGAAGAACTGTCCTGTAAATCTGTGGGAGTCAGGTTCTTGACAGCCTTCACAAATATTTAGGAATATTGAGTACTCTCTACTCAAAATAAGTAAATATAGGCCTCTCTAAAACTAAATGTCATTGATTACTAGAACAGGACGTCTTCTAGTCCCCAAAACAGCACGAATTTGATTAAAGGTCACGAAAGTTTCCCAAAGACACAATTTGTTGTTTATTTAGAGTCACTGTTTTTTTCCATCTTGAATTGAATTTCCCACGCCCCACAGTTTATGCCATAACGTAGAATCACCCCACCCGTGTGTCAACTCTGATTCAAAGTTCATATGTATTTAATGATTCGGTTCAATTCATCCAGTTCACTTGTTAGAGTTGTTAATTTGATCAATGCGTATAAATAAATAGTAGAGGTTCTGTGAATCGAGCTTTTCTGGTACGGGAGAGGAGAAAACAAATCTTTATAAACATGGACAGGGATTGATTGTTCAGTTTCTCGAACCATATTTATTGTTCTAGTTCATATTTGTTTAATGGTGTGTTTTCTGTGTTATAAAACAAATAATTTCTTATTACGTATGCAGCCAAAGATTGTATCTCTATACATTTTTGTAAGACATCCATATATAATATTTCAATTTGCTTTAAAATGAGATTGACAAAAAGTCAAGAAATTAAATTTGAATGATCTGGTATACACCCTGTAGAACTTTAAACAAAATATTTTAGACAAGAAAGTCTTCTCAAATAATCCATTCTGAACCACAGCACTGGATTTATTTTTACCTTTGAGAGGACAAAGATTTTACCATCTATGAATTTACATCGGCTTACTAATCACGGAGAGAACTGCAATGATTCAAGAAAAAAGAGGAAATGGTATTTTGAGTTTTTGGAGGCAACGGTCAGTGCTAAGCGAGGGACAGAGTGCAAAAAACTGCCTACACTGTCTACACTCGCAAAAGTGGTTTAAAAAAAACCTTTTAATTATGTTCACAGACGTCTGACAACATTACTGTTACTTTATAATTTGTAAATAATTAAAAAATAGTGTCATTATACAAATACGCAAATTAGGGTACAAATACACAGGCAGCGATGCGATGCGATGCGACGCGACGCGACGGGACGTGATGCGATACTATCAAACACGTATTAACATATGGCATAAAACACACAGGGCGCGACGCGAAGAGGCGCGACAACCTATGAAACAAATCAGTTTGTTTTTTTGAAGCGATAGTACGATAGCAGTGTGTGTTCAGTAGCCGAGATGGATGGTGAGTTATTAATTATTAATGAGGTGTTTTCAAGAAACCCGATTTGGGAATCGAAACATATAAATCACAGGAACAGAGGAGTGGTAGGCAAGATGTAGCTGCTGCTCTATCCAGTACAAGTAAGTTAATGTTTCTTAACAAAAATTGATTTTTTGGCGTTTGCAAGCATTTTTTTTAAATTCTCCAAAAATAGTAAATGAACCCCAATCCAAAAGTGTTCCATAGCTAGAGAGAGGTTCGAAAAATTTATATATACCAGTAAAAAATGATAGATGTAAAATTTACAAAGTTATTAGCTCAAGAAACACAAAATGTTCAGTTACGAAAGGTAAAAGTTCACAACTTTAGGCCTACATAAAAAGTAGTAAACATTTTTTGTATTCTTTTCAAAAAAATGTACGAAAGTTTCGTAATTTAGTTCTTAAAAGAACTGTATACAAATATTTATCAATTTCAAATTTCTTATTTTGAAAACAAAAGTTTTTATGTTCCTACTACAAGATTTCTAACAAAACTAGGCTTAGTTTGAATAGTAATTTATTAATATGTATATCCTTTGCCCAAAAATATGACGTTTCGTGTGAAAACCCGTTAGAAGTGCCACTTCCTCGGGAGCGTTAGAAAATCGAGTTTTGAATTTCCTACTTGTCAGTATTTCTCAGCACTGTAAAAACAAAACCGTTAGAGTAAGTATGGTTTGCTTTACACCAAACAAAAGATTGAACTTTGGTCTATGAATAGATATAAACAGGTCTATTCAAATAATTCGAATTGTAAGAGATATCTTGTAGTTGTAGTTCCAAGTCGCTTCGCGTCGCATCGCCCTCTATGTGTTTGGATATCGTGTCAAGTCGCATCGTGTCGCATCGCATTGCTGCCTGTGTATTTGTACCCTAATAAAGAATCACAAATCTTAAGCAATTATTACAACTTCAAACTTGTTATTTTTGAAATTGAAACAATTTTGATAATTTGATGTAAAAAAATGTTTACTACTGAATAATAGGCTGGACCAACGATAAAATAATTCAACCACGCAGCTGAACCGCTAACGTGAGTTAAACGAATTTCCAAAATTGAATGTATATGATTTGAGGGTTTCAACCAACTATTAGGAAATTGGTCTATTTGAAAAAGACGTTAAATCTGCCTGCGAATACGAAACGTATTATTAGCATTGTTTGTAAAACTTAACCTCCAACACCTGCTTAAGCGTTTCTTCGTTCTGCTCGCACTAAAAGCTTAGCGAGTTTGCACGTCGACCTTGTGGCCGCGAATTTTTACTGCTTTGCTTCGCTCGGAGCAGTTTGCATCCTGGCCATCGGCCTCGTAACAGTAGCTGACCAACAAAAGTACTTTTATTGTATTTTACATCGATTTTGTGTTTGGATCGATTTTGGGGGCACCAAACAAGCTATAAGATCGTGTAAAAAAAAAAAAGTGTGTAGATTAATCTCCTATACTTATAATTTTACAAAAAAGTTTCATTTTAGCACAAAAAATCGCAAAAAAATACTTCGCAGTCAAAAAATGTGCTTATACATGGTTGAATTGGTTTTTCTGAGCTTATTTAAAAAAAAAAAAAAAACATTTATCAGAATGCTGTATGTACCTGCTTCTAGTATAGGGACTACCTGTACTTACTAAAATAAATATTAAACCAATAAAAAAACAAATGTTACCAACCTCACAAAATATAGTTAATTTATCATCAGGTAAAAGACCATTCGCTTCGTCTAATAGAAAATCTCTTCTGATGAACTTCTTGAAGCCCCAATCCTTTCCTTGGACGAATCTGTAAGCTCGCTGACTCTCTGTAACATAAAATAAAAGTATAATAGGTTGGTTTCATAGCTCGTACAATTTAAACAATAATAACAACCAAACCTTTCACTCTAATTCTTGGCAACTGAGTAGACTGGGAAGGGAAAAAACACAATTTTTGTGAGTGATTGTCATCACAGTTGTTTCTGCTGTAGAGGCACTTTTAAATGAATGGTCAGGATATTGACTGGTCTTTGATGGGCACGAACTCGGTCCACAGTGGATATATCCGCTAGTTTATAATTTACTGCAGACAAACGACGGATTTATCAGCATGAATTCTTTTAGTGTTAAGAGGGGGCTACCTTGTCCGCCATATTGAATCTGATTCCCACAAGAGCAATGCTAGAGAATAAGTCATTTTTTCCCGTTCATTCGTGGAATAAATTAAAAAATTTGGTTTGATTTTGAAGTACTGTCATATGCGGATTGTAACGTATGGTTACAAAAAATAATAAAAATGTATGTTATAAAGTGTTAAAAAAAATTGGGGTTCGTTAAAAAGTTCAAAAATAAAAAAAAATATGTTTTAAATCAAAATAAAAATGCTATATGTGGATTATCGAATAACTATTAAACTCTTCAACACCTCCTTTACCTATTTACCTTAAAAAACAAAAATCGTCGCTCATGTACCACTTAATATTGCTTATGCACCTCCTAGGCCTATTGCCTCACCTCAATAATAAATCATCGCCCACCTTAACTCTTCATACATCTCTCTTCCAACTCCAACGTAGAACAATATTATATATTTCACCTTACCTCAATTCACCTTACTATTATAACCTTAAAACTCACCTTACTTAAATTCACCTTAAAAATCACCTTCACTTGACTCCCATAATCTCAATAATAAAAAAAAATAATAATCATGATAATTTGCGATAATCCACATATAACCTCACTTATGCTTTGTTTGCATATATTCACTTATAATTACTAATCACTGAAAGGTACTTGTTAATTAACTCTATTTTCTTAGGGGTGGGAACTTGGCTGATTAAAGTAGTGGCAAAATGGACACACGTGGCTATATAAAGAAATTCAAGGCATTGCGGCAAGACAACAATTATTTACTCAAACATGATAAAAAATTGATATTTACAACAATTAAGAAACATAAACATAGTGGTACATATATCTACAAACAACTCAAGAAATTATCTACAATTATGCAAAGTTTTGTGAACCATATCTTAAGTGATGACGCAATAAAAGTTAAAAGAAGTTAGCTTTTTAAAAAATAAAAAATTCTACGTTTGCAGACTAAAGAAATGTCTTATGGCCATTATTACTTACAGTTTTATTTATTACATTCGTCGCACTGTCCGTTACCTAGGATTTTTTCGTCGATTTCACAGTTCACCTCTGAAGCCTACCTTACACAAGTTCCAACAAAGCACATCGAAAGAATATCCGTCGATAAACAACCAATCCTACATGATCAGCTTAATATTTTTAATCACGTCACCTCCAAAGTACATTTACTTTACATTATGACCAACTTGTCACCACTTTTTCAAAGAAAATCACATCTTTCTTGCGACAACACACGCCGGCTTCCTTCAACAAACATAAGCTATGTCGCCATCTTGATCCCCTCTACCGCTTCTAGAATGTTCTGTTTCGTACGCATTCGCTAGGCTACCTGATCTTCGTCACGTACACAAGTTGTTTTCCTCTCTCTCTGTTCATTGCATCCATGATCACTGTACATACTTTCATATTAAGTTCTCGATTCATGTTAAATTGTGCTCTGTACTGTTGTTATATTCTTTTTATTTATTTATTTATCAAACTGTTTATAATTTCGACTACCGTTTTATTATTCGCGTATAACTCACCACTCGTTGAAATAAAGTTTTTATACAATTCTCACATCCTGCACACGATCATATATTAATATATATATTTTTTAAGTCTGCTTTTGTTTTTTCTATTTTTTAAGTCTGCTTTTATGTTTTATTATTTGTTTATATATATAAAAAATGATTCTACTGTAATTATCTTGCGTCATTAAGAAATATAGTTATATGAAAATTAAAATGATTAATATTATTTATGTATTGCGTCATTCATTTCATTTAGACCAAATCTCTGTTCCATTAGTCACTATAGGAAACAGCTGATTCATATCTTATTTTATTAATTTCTCTGTGACATGGACATAAGTGTTACAGGATGTTGATTGCTGAATATATTTTCAAAAATAGTTTTCATCCAAAATAACTTTTTGACATGGTGCCATAAAACTTCCACCTACAAGGCATAAATAGGACTATATGCAAAAAGTTAAAGGTATACCACTTAAAAGCAAGCTAATCTGCACATATACCACTATTAAAAAATAAAATAAATATTTTATTATTGTCGTGATGGTAACCTATGCAAGGATTTCCTTAAGGATATCGAAACTAGTTTTTCACATGACAACAAGTTAATATATTTGGAGCTTCACGAGTGAAAAGGAGTTATTTAAAAATAAAAACAATAAACTAATTGTCACACACATACAATTAATACCGAAACACATGTAATGAGCTACAACTAACAACTTACAACTGATGAGTTATTCCGCTGTAGAAATTAATACAGTATAAACAAGGTACTGTAACTTACCCATTGCTTTGGTTTCTTCTCGTTTGGCATTAAGGATGGAGAATTTGAACTTTGCTCTGACTTCGGACTTATTACACGAGACTAGAAGAAGATATAACGATAAATAGTCTTTACTCTCTTCATCCAGGCCTTTGGGATTCACTCGCAAACACCTGTGTAACAAAATGGAAAAAAAACCTCATGAAATAGTTCTGTAACATTTTCTGGAAGTTTTATTATTTTATAAGAGCGAGCGTTTATTGGAGTCTTTTTAACTTCCCGCTAAGAAAATTGAAAATTTTCTAAAATCGGGAAGTTATTGGTTTCACCCCGTTTTTCGAAAATCGAGTATTCATCAGATCTCGACGTTTTGAGATCCTAGGAATCTTCCCTGACCACTCCCGAGAGGGTGTCACCCTGTCTGTATGTTATGTGTGTATTTAAGTATGTGACCCGCTTATAACTTTTGAACGGCTTTACCGATCAATTCCAAAATCTAATCAGCTTTTAACCTTGAAAAGCGACATCGATCGCTACCAGTCCAGTCAAAATCGGTTAATTCGTTCGTGAGATATCGTAAACGAAAGAAAATAAAAAAAGTGTTTTTTTCTCAATTTCTCCGAAATTTTTCATCAGAAAAATTTTTGTTGTCGATTCTTTCAATGGACTCGAAAAACTGCATCGATTGCCGCAAATCGCATAAAAATCGGTTGATTCATTCGCGAGATATCGTGAACGAAAGAAAATAGAAAAAAGTGTTTTTCCGCAATTTCTCCGAAACTTTTCATCTGAAAAATGTTTGTTGTTGATTCTTTCAATGGACTTAAAAAACTGCATCGATTGCCGCCAATCGCATAAAAATCGGTTGATTCATTCAAAAGTTATGGCAGTTCAAAATTTCCAAAAATAGTGTTTGTTGTAATTAAACTTAGCAGGAAGTTACATGGATGGCCTTTAGGGTCAACCGTTTTCCAAATTTGTTTAAAAGGTTAGAAGAAACATTTTTATAGAATGTACATGTATATCCAACAAAAATCTCAATAATAATTTAATTACTTCTCTAGCTATAAAAATGTTATTGCAGATGTGCCTCAGGGATTTGTCTTGGTTCCGTTTTTGTTTTTAACACAGGGTGTTTGAAAAGAACTTCCTAGTTTTAATTTGCCCTAGAATATGTACACAGTGACATACACTATTCTAGTTTGCGGTATTTCATTCATCAACTGTCCAAGTTTTGCTCACGTAAATGCGCGAATTCAGGCCTGCTTGAGCTTGAGAATAACGGCACCAGCGCTCAATAGTGCAATAGCTACTCCGCAAGTTTAAAGTAGAAGTAGGTCTACTTTTAAAGTTGTTGTACTACTATTCCTGAAATCTATTTAAAGTTTAAAAGAATAAGATGTCACCATTATCTGGATATCTTAATGCTGTCATTAGTACTCTGAAAATATGTCTAAGAGGGTGCCCCCTCTAAGTAACTTTCCACCCCTACAGGGGTCCATAAGGAACTGGTTCAAGGCATTACTATTCAATTTTAAATAGTCTTCATACTTACGAATGTTACATAAATTAATATAAACTTAAGAAAGTAACTGACCATTTGAGTTTGTCGTTGGCACCGGCAGAAAATGTTGATGATTTTAAGACCTCTCCCATTTCTTCCCGGCAGAAACTAAAGTTGTTGATTGTCCACATGTAACTAAATTTTACCACTTTCACCTGAAAACAAACAATACGTTTTGGATTAGTGAACATTAAAAACACAAACAAAAACATACATATGTTTATATAAATGTTTTAGAACATAAAACCACTTAATAACAGTACTAGGAGGAACACTTGTATGCTTTGCAAGCCAACCCTTTCCTTCCTCCACCCACACATATTTTATCATTTATTTTTAACTAGGGGAAACCCCTGTGTGCTCGGCACGCCAACCCCGTTGGAACCTTCTATATACATAATCATGTTAAGTTTTCTTTGTAATAAAGGTGTAGGGTTAATAATACCCCAAAGCTAAGACGATAAATAATGTTAAATGTTCAAATGAATTTATTTCGTACATTTTATAACAGCAGTTATAGTAATGGTTAAAAGAACCGGCAAGGCTCAGGTCTACACTTTAAAACCCTAACCTAAAAGCTAGAAATACAAAAATAATTGCTTTAAAGTTTGAAATCGTTAATGGAAATTATTGGAGCAAATAGCTATTTTATTCAATTGGTTGCTATGGTAATAAATGTAAATACATGTGTTGGTTTATCAGTCTAGGCCTAACCTAAAAATTTTTTCCGACTAAATTTACAAATATTGAAATAAAAAGTTTTTTTATCGAAATGAATTATAGCCTATGTTACTCATAGATAGTGCAGCAGTTTATTAATAAAACTATTTTTTCAATCGGTTCAGTAATTACAGTAATCGATTCCAGAGATTACCCCCCTACATTCAAACAAAAAAACAAACTTTACCTCTTTATAATATTACTATAGATAAAACTACAGGATAACCGTAACCTCAAAGCTTAGATGATAAAAAAAAACGTTTATGACATAAAATGAGCTATAATAAAGGTTAAAAAAATAACCAGTTCTGGTAAAAGCCCAACCTGTATTAAATTACAATTTATTTCAAAGTAAGAAATCAGCCATTAACGGCTGTGCCACTGTACAATAGGCTATTAACTGTCAATTAATTGTCAATAGCCCGCATTACAAAACAGCTGATTATTGTGTCAACACCGAAAATTTACCATCAGCTGCACTATGTATTTTTAATGAACAAAATAACATTTTGTAAACTTCAGAGTTAAAATGATACACTATTGCAATATTTTATAAATGATAAACAAAAAATCAAGTGAGCAAATGCGATATCAAGAAAGCCTTGAGAAAACTGCAGTTTCATAGCCAACCTCACAGATAGCAGCACTAATGCTATCACTTATCAAATTACTAAAACATATGGCTAGAAAACCTACTGTGCGTCCACACTTCAAAAATACACGTCAAGAAACGAATGTTAAATTAACGGGACTTGTTCTTTTGTCTCAGGTTTGTTTGGAAAACGTGTTTCTTCGTGGGTTTGCATTATTTTTAACCCAACAACAATTTACTTCTCTAAATTCGTTACATTGCTTTCCAATCAAACAAATGAAGAACACTACATTATTAATGACTTAGGAATGTGTTACGACAGGTAAGGTTAAGTCGAAAACCATCACATTTCATTACTGCGTACATGTATAATGTATAATGCAAAGGACTACCATCGCCACTCGCCAGTGCTTGAATTGTCTACATCGATTTCCCAATTCATTGTATGGAAAACAATATTTATATCTATTGTTACCAAACACAATATTTAGATTGCGTTGAAGGATATTTTACCACACTCGAATTCTTTTCTTTCATAACACCCATACAACTGTACGGAATTATCGAATATTTTCTCGTCAAGTAATTGTAAATATTGACAAGTTAGTGTTTTATTCGATTGTTGTAGCAATTAACCGTAATGTCCGGATCTCCATCAAGGGTCACACAAAAAAAAAAAACACAAGGCGAGGGCAACGATAGAAGGCTATTGCCACAGCGTGTGGCAAGGCTAGACCAGAGCAAGGCCACACGGCCTTCTTCATCTGCCCTTTGTCTTCACTGCTCGTTGCTCTTTCACCTTTATTATCGAGTTAACCACTGCACTTCTTTATTCCCAAAGTGGACAGCACGACGTACAGTGCTCATAGGAAAACCTTCGGGTGTATATCAATTCAAACCTACAGGTATTTGAAATTCAAATTGTAAAAATGTTTTTATTATCGCGGAAGAAAAGAACAAAGTGTGGAAGTTATTCTCAAATATGTTTTAGGCCATCGGAACAATAAAAACTAACCAGGAAGACTACCGCGTGTGCTCGCTTCGTTCCCACAATTGTAAACGAACAAATTGAACTTTGCCCAGGCCTCACATATCTGGTTCTTGCTCAGTACCAACGGCCTGTCTACATATATGAGTGTATACATTTCCAACTGAACTATGGAAAGTCATTACAATACAAATCGGAAGGAAAGTTGAACTATAATATTCTGCTAATAACTGAATATCATGTTTTTGTCTCGCCATTGTGCGGGTGAAAATCTTTATTTCTGCTTATGAATCCGGGGTATCCTTTCACCAACGTGACACATTCGAAAATATGCATCGCATATATTGTCAAAATTTTAAGGCACAAAGGAGCTTCTGCATGCAGTGCGTGGGCCTACGTTTGCTGTTAGCCTTAGTGCTTTCTTCTGCTGTATAAAAACTCTCTTAAGAGGGGGCAAAAGACAAAAGACAAATTTTTTAAATACTCACAAATATCGTTGTATGGCATATCGTTTAAAAATAATTAATATTTTAATTTAAAAAATAGTACAGCAAAATGGGGCAAAATCGGAAAACACGATTTCAATGTTTTTGGACGCCATTTTTAATCGGTTAAAGATATGGATGTGAAAATTTCACCGTTGGTTTTCTCTTGAAATTCTACATCGAAATGATGTATCACATGACC
>JAGFPH010004889.1:92919-103828 GCA_018207615.1 Philaenus spumarius | reverse complement strand
TCAAGGCACCACATGTTCACAAAGAGTTCATACCTCAAGGCACCACAGTCAACCTGACTTTTTATAAAGAGTATTGGACAATTGACCATGAATAAACCAGCCTTGAACAATTCCGGAAGAGAGTTTTGAGGATGAGACCGGAGATCGTCTCTTCATGGCTCCATCATCACGACAATGCGCCCTCCCACACTGCCCTGTCCATAAGCAAATTTTTGGCTCAGAAAAGCGTACCCAATAGCCACCTCAGAGTCAAGATCTGGCTCCTTGCGATTTTTTTCTTTTTCCCAAGCTGAAATTGCATCTCAAAAGGACTTGTTTTGAGACAATCGGAAACATTCAACAAACTGTGACGAGCTCTCTCCACAGACTTACAAGTTAATAAATTAAATTACAAGTTGGTGCGTTATAAACTTAAAATTAAAAAAAACACGAATTAACAAACGTATTTTAACAATACTAAACATAATGATTAAAACATAGATTTACATTACTGTGTCTAACCAAAATTTAAGTCCTTTAAATCATGAGTAAGAAATTCATTTACAGAACAATATGGGTGTTCAGCATGACATTTAAAATCTCCTGATTAAACTTTTAAATATTATAAACCGGGCAGCCGTAGACGTTTTATTAAAAAATTACATAATTAAGTCCATTGCTCCTAATTGATTTAATTATGTAGTCAAAACTGAGGAGCATTTATTTTGTTATTTCTAGTAGGCCTATTGTATGAACAGTGGTCACTTCTAAGGGAAAATTTTATCAAGATTTAATTTGCACATCGTACTTCCATCTGAATTTATAAATTGTAGATACTCAATATATTAACATTTTTAAACAGTGATTTACCATGCAGTAAAATGCACACAATGCAAATAGTTTTTTCTGCATTATAAATACATGATTTACATTAGTTGTATGACCCCCATATTGTAAAAAGGATGTGCGATATTAAGCATATATATTAAGCAGATAATGACAGTTAATTAGTGGCTTTGTACAGCAAATACAATAAGCCTATTCTAGATAATCTTTTATTTAACTTGTTTAAGTAGAGCTTCCAATCAAGTTTGCTATCTAAATTTAATCCTAACATTTTTATGGATAGCCCTTGACTTTGTAAATTTACCAAAAAAATAATTCAACCACGCAGCCGAACCGCTGACGTGAGTTAAGCAAACTTCCAAAATTAAGTTCATAGGCCTATGTTTTAGAGTTTCAACCAACAATTTGGGAAATAGGTCTATTTACGACGGTGCTGAATAGCTGCAAAATGGTTTGCACGCCAACCCCCGTATTGGGAGTATCTTCAACACACAAAGCATTGCGTGCTTCGCACTCCAACTCCACGGTAGAATCCATCACATGGCTTTGAACCGGGTACTTCTATGGTATTTTATGTTTTGATCGATTTTGGGGGAACCAAGCGAGCTATAAGGTCGCGTAAAAAAACAAAATGTACAGAATAACATCCTACTTTTATATTTGTAGAAAAAACTCAATAACCAATTTATTTCGTAGGAAAAATCTAAAAAAATAGTTACTTCTGGTCAAACGTGTTTCCGGTTGTTGGATTTTTTTTGGCTGACGAACTCGTCCGAGCGACGTAGACAGCCAACATGTGTACCAAATTTGTACCAAATCGGACTTAAAATGCGGCCGCTAGAGTGCGAACACATATAAATGATTTTTAATGACTCCCCAAAACGTGTTCTGGGGACCATGATCGGTGCTCATTTGTTACACCCGACCTTGGGTCTTACCATAAGGGCCACTGCAATGGCTCATTTTTCCTATGGAAATTCGCTAATAAGTATAAGTGATGGCACAATCCAAACAAAATAAAATGGAACCAACACTAAGTATTTAGGCTATATATATATTTTTTAAATATATTTTACCTTGCGGGGAAGGCAAAGGGATATTAGCTCATACAGCTGCGATGTGATCAAAACGATTTCATTTAAATGTTTGATGTGTTTTGTATACAAAAATCAGTGTGCAGAAAAATATAAACCCATAACCTAAAAAAATATATACTTTTTTTTATTATTCGTTACCAAAGCAACCAATTGCATAAAATAACAGACTACACAGCGGATTTGGATAGCCAGCTTAGTAACACAATATTAGGTTAGACCTAGTTATTTAATTTTACTTGTCTTAACGGCAATATATAAACATAATTTCCATAGCAACCAACCATAGATAACACAGCTGATTTTTATAACCAGTTTAGCAACACAATTTTAGATTAGTTCCGGTTTATTTCATTTTAATTGTCTTAACAACAATATATACACGTAATTTTGGTTTTCTGTACATCTATAACACAGTACCTTTCGAATACTTAATAAGTTTCATTCCTCTCCTTTTAAAATAAATGCTAATAAAAGGTACTACAAATTTCGATGTCCACATCTACTTATATAAAGCTAGAAGGTAACACTGATTCACTGACATTAATTATTAGGCGCTTCCCGTAATCGGACCCGTCTCAACTTTATACTTGAATTAAAGCTCTCGACGAGAAACTTTTGGGAAAATTGCCAGAATGTAACATTTTTTAATTTTGAAAGCACTTTTTGGGCGGGAAAGATTTTTTTGATTTTTTTACTCTGAGCGCGTTTTGTAAGAAAACGGTAAGAGATAAAAAAAAAGTTAAATACAAAAGTTGTAGAAAATTTAATTTCAAACTGTCGATTTCCTGTCAGATTCAAGATCCAATCATCCGTTCAGCCGCTACTCATCCGAGAAGGGAGTCTCTTCCCATCTCTTTAAAGCTAGATGGGTTCACTGATTCACTGACATAAACTATGAGGCACTTCCTGTAATCGTACCCCCCTCAACCACATACTTAAATTAAAGCTCTCGACGAGAAACTTTCAGAAAAATTGCTAAAAGTTAATATTTTTATTTTGAAAGCGCCTTTTGGGCGGGAAAGATTTTTTCAATTATTTCATTTTTCCACTTTGATCACGTTTTGTAAGAAAAAGGTAAGAGATAGAAAAAAATGTTAAATACAAAAGTTGTAGAAAATTTAATTTCAAACCAAAGATTTTCCGTCAGATTCAAGATCCAATCATCCGTTCAGCCGCTATTCACCCGAGAAGGAGCTCCGGCACACAATTCTTAAAATTTCCCATGTTAATCTTATGGAGATAAAGTTTAATGAGTTTGAGTCAGCTGCCAAATAAAACAGCTGATTTATGCCCTGTCACCTATGTACAAACGAGCCAAACATTAACGATATTCTTTAGCGAAATTTCTAACTGCGAGCGAAGCGAAGCAGCAATCTGAGGCCGAAGGCCGAGGCGGGGTCGGGACGTGAAAAGTATGTTTTTTGCCCTTTTAACCCCTGTAACTATTCCCCCAAGGTCACGCAAGAGGTGCTCAAGGTCTCAAAATATAGGTGACGCCATAAACTACAATTTCTAAAAATTTTATCAAAATTGTATTTACAATTTTTTATAAACTCCCTAACTTTTGGGGGAGGTCATGGATTTTTTTACTTCATTCTTATGCTAAAAAAAACCCTTTGTACCAAACTTTAAGTGTCTAGTATGACTTACATTTTCTAAATCACGAAATCTAAAGCCCTAAAAGTCATAAATATGTTACAGTTAAGTTATGTCTACTAATGGGTTTGTTCAACCCGGCACTCTACACCAACACAACAATATGGACGGAACATATGCTGTTACTACCCGTAACTCAACTACTATCCTTCAACCTATTGTTTTGACAGTTACACCATCCTATGGTAAATTAAAAGGGCTACAAAAAAGGTACCATAACATTTTTTGTAAAAATGTAAGGTTTTTGGGTAATTCAGGTTTGAAATTTTCAAACAGCCACCATTTTTAAACGTTTGATCGGATATAATCGTTTATTTTTCTTAAAATTGGCCATTATTAGACCTAGAGATATGAACGGTAAACCCGTTCTCCAGCTATGAACTGTTTTGTAAAACAAACAAAATGGCGAATATCTGGAAAACGAAGTTTAGTAAAAAGTTCCATTCTTGATTTTCCCCTTATTTTGAACCATCTACCGAAGTTTGGCACTTTACTCAAAATATGGGACACTGTATAGTTAAGGAGCATTATTGATTTGTTATGAGTTTGTAACTGTAACCGCTACAGATGAAGATGACTTGATCATCGAAACATGTTTGAATATTAAAGGTTTTTTTGTGAAAAACTGTGTTCATTTAACTATTTTTAAGGAAAAAGGATTTTCTTCATCAATTGCAGGGAAGGCATTTGAAAATAATACAATCAACAAACCAATAATTTATTACCAAAATTAAAATTACTGATAGATTTCAAAACGGCCTTTAAATTATCTTTTCTGAGTGAATTAATTTTCATTGATACTTTTCTTCACTACGCTGACACCAATACATTAATCACAAGTTCAACTTCATCAATCATGGGTTCAGTTAAAATCCCTAATTGGTGAAATTCAATCTGAATAAATCAACCTAAGCAAGACACACTGCTGGGGACAGCATAATAAACAGCTGATTCAGTAGGTTGAGAAAGATAGGCATTCAGTTCAGGAAACAGAGGACAGTTTCAAACTGAAATTATCTTTTAGCAACTAATTTAGAACGATTAAAGCCATTAAAGAGATGAGAAATATATGCCATTAAAGATTATTCAGCGTACAAATTCATACAATAATGATTGATCTATTTTGTTAGACTATACAATGTTCATTTAAAAAACTTATCATATTTACAACAGAAAATCCATCCAGTTTTTACATAGAAGCTGGTTCTTATTTTGTTTATTTTAATATTTGATAACTTAATAAAATTGGTGAGCTAGGAAAAGCTTCAATACAATCAAGAGACAATGTGTTTTTATTATCACTGGAGTGGTCGCGTGGTCTACGATAGCGGGCTATAGGGCTAGAGTTTTTAACGAAAGAGTTTTTCCATAGAAAAGATGAGCTCTTGTAGCGACCCTTATGGTGAGACCTGAGGTCGGCAGTAGTAAATGAGCATCAATCATGGTCTCCAGAATACATTTTGGGGTGTCTTTAAAAATGTTATATTAAATGTTATATTATATTACCGGGTGTCCGGAAAGTTTGGAAACGGTTTAATATTTCGTATATAAGGAAAATTTGAAGGTAGATGTAACTGAGGAACCTATTCTATGTAAAAATACTATTTTATTAAGATTTTTTTAAATTATCTGCCATTTTCAATGTAACTTTGTTTTTTTTTTTTTTAAATAGGAAGGTGATCATGTGATACATCATTTCGATGTAGGATTTCAAGTGAAAACAAACGGTGAAATTTGCACATCCATATCTTTAGCCGATTAAAAATGGCTGCCAAAAAACAACGAAATCGTGTTATTCCGATTTTGCCCCATTTCGCTGTATCACATGACCAACTTTCCATTTAAAAAAACAAAGTTACACTCAAGATGGCGGATAACTTTTTTTAAATCTTAATAAAATAGTATTTTTACACAGAGTAGGTTCCTCAATCACATCTACCTTCAAATTTTCCTTATATACGAAAATTAAGCCGTTTCCAGACTTTTGGACACCCGGTACATACGTGTGTTCACACTCTAACGGCCGCATTTTAAAAGCTTTGTTTTCCAGATATCTGCCATTTTGTTTTTTTTTACAAATATTTATTCATATCTACAGAAATGTTTGACCGATTGAGTTCAAACTTGGTATGATGGTTAACCTAACAATGATCTATTTTAAGAAAAATAATTCGACCATGCATCTGAACCGCTGACGTGAGTTGAGCAAATTTCCAAAATGAAGTTTATAGGCTCTTGTTTTAGGGTTTCAACCAACAATTTGTGAAATAGGTCTATTCACGACGGTGCTGAATAGCTGCAAAATGATTCGCACGCCAACCCCCGTATTGGGAGTATTTTCAATACACAATACATTGCGTGCTTCGCACGCCAACCCCATAGTAACATCCACCACATGGCTTTGAACCGAGTATTTTATGGTATTTTACGTTTTGATCAATTTTGGGGGAACCAAGCGAGCTACAAGGTCGCTCATCTCAGTCGCAAAAATCTAAAAAAATAGTTACTTCCGGTCAAAAAACGTGCTTCCAGTTGTTGGATTTTTTTTGGCTAACGAACTCGTCCGAGCGACGTAGACAACCAACATGTGTATCAAAAATTTGGACCAAATCGGACTTAAAATGCGGCCACTAGAGTGCAAACACATATACAGTATATATGATTTTTAATGACACCCCTAAACGTGTTCTGGAGACCATGATCAATGCTCATTTGCTACTTCCACCCTTGGGTCTTACCATAAGGGCCACTGAAATAGCTCATTTTTCTCGCTAATAAGTGGTTATATACATCCATGCGTTTCAAAATGGCGGCTGTTTGAAAATTCAAACCCAAATTACCCAAACACCGTAGAAAATAAACGGTAACATGAACTGGCACATACTTTTTCACAAACATTTCTAAATTATTAAACAGATTCACTGTGACTTCGTAATTGTACGTGGGGTAGGAGAGGTGGTTTATTAAAGTAGGAGATTAACTAATAAGTAATATTATTATTATCTAGAGAGAAAACTATTTGATCGATTTCGAACAAATTTGCACCAAACACGTCAAATAGGCCAGTATATAGATTCACGAAAAAAAGTTTTGAAAATTTTTGAAAAACATCCCCCTTTATGGCCAAAAAACCCCAAAAATTAGTTATTATTATTATTATTATTAGCTAAACGAGAATTTTTTAGAAAAATCCGGTTTTTTGCATATGGTATGGTACATTAAAGGCTACAAATAAGCCAAATTTTATCAAAATCGTTAGAGCCGTTTTTTTTATTATAAGAATAATAACTGATTTTTTTCCAAAAAGGGGGTTGTTTTTCAAAAAATTTTAAAACCGTTTTTCGTGCATCTATACAGGCCTACTTGACATGTCTGGTGCAAAATTTGTTTGAAATCGATCGAATAGTTTTCGCTCTAGCTTTGTATACATACAGACAGACATTTTGTAAAAACCACTTTTTTGGGCTCAGGGGGTCCCAAAACTGATATTTCTAAGTTTTAAAAAGTAAACTTTCGGAAAACAAAAAAAAACGACAATAATTAATTTCAAAAAATCAGCTAAGGTTATCTGGGACTTCATTCTGTTCATAAAGATTCAAAAGTTTAAAAAACACGGTTTTCAGGAAACGCAATAAATAATGTTAAATAATTCAAAGAATTCGCTTATAAATGAGGGGCGAGATAGGCAATAAGATTGCTTTGTAAAGTAACTAAGAGCGGTTATTTTTCAGTTTTATTCTGCGCAAGCCTTAGCCGAGTGGTAACGTGGGATCTTCCTCATCAGAAGATCCTTTGTTCGAATCTCGAGAGACCAGGTAGCTTTTCATATCTGTGGTTCGAGGGTAGGAGGGCGGAAGTAAAGCAAATGGTGGTTGCCTCACTTCCAAGCTGATGGGATATGACTAGTTACCTGGTCTAAAGGCTTGGGATGTTTTGTATAATTTCACTGTAGTATTTCTGTATATATATTTTATAAAAAAAAAAAAACAACGGACGACATATGGGGGAACACTACTTTCATTCATCCTCAATTTTATGTCGATTTTGTATACTATATCCGATGTGAAACGTAAGAAACTATTCATTCATAGTAGATTGATATAAAATATTTACAAAAATAATCATTTATGATGCAGTTTAGAAATAACATCTGAAAGGTCTACTATATGATATCATACTATATAAATGCAGACGTCGTAAATTTTTAGTTTTTACGCTCTGCACAAATATTTTCAAAAAATAATGTTATTATATAATGTTTTATAATGTCAAATTACTCAAATAAGAAATAGAAAATATACAGTAGTAAAATAACACGACAATCTTTGAACAAAATAAAATACAAATATTGTAAAAGAAAATCAAAACAACAGACCACTCCGTGTCTCGATAGTTTGTTTAAATTTTTTCAAGGGCTTATGGATAAGTTACAATGACGAAAGTTATATCATTTTAAAGGGAATGAAACGGAGTACAATAATCAGCGGAAAAAATGTTACCCGGTCCGGCTCCCCTTAACATCAAATATTGGTACAACTTAAACTTTTTCAAAATTATTTAAACTTTTAATGGGGCTATTAAACTTACTTATTTTCATACAATTTACCATGGAAATAAACCAGGAAAAGCAATAAGTTTTTTTGAACACAAATAAAAACTACAAATGGTAAACTTATATTTGGCATATTTAGAAAACCTACATTTACTGATAAAATTATCCACACAACATCCAATTAGCTGCATTTCACAGCACGTTGACTCATTAACGTCCGATGAATAAATTTGACTTTTATGAGGAACTTAATTGTATTAAATGGATCGCCTCTAACAGCGGGTAGCCTATAATGTTCATTTGATTGAAAAAATACTTAAAAATAAGTTAGTAAAGAATGCAAAAATACATATAATACCCTAATATTTGTAAGGATGCGGCCACAGAAAATGGTGTACATTTAATTATTTTGGTAAGGTAAATGATACTGTCGGTAAAAATATCAGAAAAGAAAAAGCTAATAAACTTGCTTATTAGAATACGATAAACCTGCTTATTCTAACAGTAAATTTTTACTGTTCAGCCTCAGATTTTTCCTAAAACCTACCGTTGAAAAACTACAGATGTTTAAAAAGTCGGTAAACCAAATAGTTTAAGAAAAGCGCACACTTTTTGTGTTACAACTCCTAAACTACAGAATCGGCTCAGTGGCCATTTGAAAGAACTTGGTGAGCTGAAACCAATGTGCAATGCAAATCGAATATAAGTGCTACCAGTCTAAAGTAATACACAGAAATTTGCCCAAAAGAGGGTGAAATAGTCATATTTGGTCGACATAAATAAATAATAAAACAGCGAAAAGTGAAGCTAAGTTAAGCTCTATTAATGACAGTTAATCAATAGGCTTACTAGATTACATGTAAGCAAACAAGAAGGATATTTATCTATCTGTAGGCCTACATATAGTAAAATCGTGACTGTATGTCTGTTTAGCATCAACCGAAAACGGCTGAACGTATAAAGCTGAGGAGCTGAGGTTTGAACCATTAGACGCACTATTTTTTCAGGAAGGTTTAGGAGAAATCCACAGTCAAAAAATTCCATTCGTTACGATGTGACAAGCAATAAGCTAAGACCCAGATCTTTGATAAACCAACATCAGCTTAGATGAGTTTTGGCGCACATTACAAGGACACAGTCGCTTCAGGAAACATCTACCAACAGTAGGTGTTTTTGACGGAAAATGAAACTACTCTATGAACAGACCCAAGGATCTGCAAGTTACATTATCTTCGATTGCGGGTTGCTGGAGCACAAATATAGAACACTCTTTGGAATCCAGTAACCAGGGACAAAGAGGACATCATCTTGGTGGGGAAAATCCTGGATCACACAAGAGGTACTGGATTCTAACCAGCTAAGGACAGCGACAAAGTGGGGCACAATAAACCTAACGTTGACGTGCAGGGCGTCTCCAATTGGGTACAAGATACCCTCCACCGTATAATATTAACTACTGGATCTGTGTTGATAGAGGTCATGCTAAATAATGGCTTGCACACAAACAATAGCTGATATCACAGTTTATAGTTAAAGGGTTGGAGCCTGCTTGAGGCTAATTGTTCAAGCATGATTCAGTCTGATGGTAACCTTGACTGGAGCAGACTCCAGACCACACAAGGTAGACTGCCTGCCTTTACCTTCAGATAGTTTAGTTAAAGTTCGGGCCAGCTGAGGAATAGATTGTTTCAAATAAACGCTTTGAATAGAAACAGTCGTTTCATCACCTTATTTGAAGAACCTTCTAACCCACAACCCATCCTGACAACGGCTGTACGTCCGCAAGAGGACCGATGGCACACCCGAAGGAAGAAGGACCATCACCAGGGCACCGCAGGGGTGAACTAGACGAGGGCCAAGCCACACAATACACGAAAATAATATGCCTAATCCAAAGATTTGAGAATGCTCTGCTGGATTTGTTTGGGCATGCAGTGCACTAAGGACTATAGGCCTAACTCCAGATATCTTGGAGGATGGATCTGAAATATTACACAACTTGAAATCCCCCGACTGTGAGGATTATTGTTAACAATAATGTGAGTCATAAAAGTTTAGTTGTGGTTGCAAAACTTTGTATTTTTATTTACACATTTATAACTACTCCGCACTTCTCCTCTTGCCTTATCAGCAGTTTCTATAATCTAGAACATCCCCCAAGGTATCTGGTAAGACCTATTGTGGGCTATTTAATAGTTATTGTTTTTTAATATTTTGTTTAAAGGCTCAAGCCCTTTAGTCCCATAGGAGCCACCTCCGATTGTTAGGTAAAACATTTTTTTAAACATTAAATAAATGAAACATTTAAAGAGTTTAAGACTCATGTTTATTGGTACCAAGTCACAATCTATATATATAAAAGCGAAATACCACTCACTCACTCACTGATCACGATTTCTCAAAAACTACAGAACGGATTGAAATTAAATTTGGTATGTAGCTTCCTCTAGGGCCATAGGTGCTCACTAAGAAAGGGTTTGAAAAAATTTGAAATTTTAGGGGGGTTTGGGGGATCAAAGTTATTGAATCACGATTTCTCAAAAACTACCGAATAGATTGAAATTAAATTTGGTATGTAGCTTCCTCTAGGGCCATAGGTGCTCACTAAAAAAGGGTTTGAAAAAATTCGAAATTTTAGGTGGGGTTTGGGGGGATCAAAGTTATTAAAAAACAATTTCTTCAAAACTACCAAACGGATTGGAATGAAATTTGGTATGTAGCTTCCTCTAGGACCATAGGCACTCGCTAAGAAAGGGTTTAAAACAATTCGAAATTTTAG